>JAANYP010009261.1:0-105000 GCA_020465985.1 Centrapalus pauciflorus
ACGATCGACGAAACAAGCAAATCACAAACACAAAGGATTCCCTTATGAACGACCTCACATACTCAACATTCCTTATGACGGAATGATCCATCGATGCCTCTATTCTTATAAACGCTTCAAGCAAGGTATCCTCAAAATTTCGTGATTGATTTTCGCTGTCTAACTATTGATTGTTGTCTGTTACTACGAACGTTACACCGTCAAACTCATTTGTTACTTACGACGATCGGTTTATCACTCTGTTAAATCAAGTTATTGGCTACACTCAACCTGTTAACTATGGGAATTTTGTATGATGATTGAAGCAATCATGTGTATTTTTATCATTGATAGTAGTCTCTGTATTCCATATTTTGACTTTGTATTTTTGCAACTAGGTAAATGGCTAACAATCCACATAAATGACTTTGCTTCCCCTAAGGGCTGTTTGTTTTTTAAGAGGTTAATGTCTGCTGTCTGCGAGCTTAGCTGCGCAAAAGCTGCCCACATAGAAGAGGTGGCCTAAAAGTACTGCGGTCTGCGCAGAGGAATACGTTTGTTTTTTAAAATCTTAAACAATGTCTGCCGAGAGTTTAATTTAATTTTTTGTTTCATCAAAAAAACTTACATAGCTTGAATTTATATATAAAATAAATTGAACTACAGACAATATATAATTTCAAAGGTTTAATGATTTATAACAAAATTTTCATACGTCAAAGGGGTCATTCATTCTATACACAATATTCACTATTTCAATGTTCCTTTTATACAAAAATGTCCATAACCCCAAAAATACCAAACACTAGCTAATCATTCATCGTATATTTGTCATCCAACTGTGCTGCTATCTGATCTCGCAATTGTGTCATGAATTGTTGTATCAGAATAAATTTTCAAGTGGTTGTTTTGAACGGACTCCAAGCGGTTGCAATAACATCATATCATTTCAACTTGAGCTTTAGTCTCATCATATTGTGTAAATAGCTCATCGCTTTTAAAACTTCCTTTTCGTATGAAATTATGAAGTGCCAAAACACGCAACGGCTATTTCGCTGCGTAACATGGAAAATGGCGCCATTTCGTTTTTAAAATAGGAAATCGGCCTTTAAACACCGAAAGCCCGTTCAATCACGTTCCGAAAGCTTTGCATGTGAATGTTGAACTTTCTCTTTACTGTTCATGCTTGTCTCCGACGAAAATCTCCTAACCAATATCTCACATTGCGATATTGTGCCATAAAACCCCGAGTGGCCCATAAGCAGCGTCACAAAGATAATATTACCTGTAAAGATATTAAAAAAAAAAAAATAAATGTTAGAAATATATTATTAATAGACAAATATAAAATCATGACCATACCTTTCAGGAGGAGTGGGAATGGTGACATTTTCCATTGTAAAGCCTTTCAGACAATATTCTTGCATCATGTGCTATCCCTTCCCATCCGGCACACACGTTAGTAAATATCATGTTGAAGTCACATATTGCCACAAACGTTTTGATAACAGTCGCCTTTTCCTCTTCATTCTAACAAATGTGTTTGTGAATGGGGCCGATAGCCTGTATCCAGTCCATCGAGTGCTCCCATGCTCCTGTTAATATTTATACAAACGACTCCAAATCTTTAATGTTTTATATTAAAGTGATACATAATATTACCAATCTAAATTAATACACCTAATTGTAAAGATTTGTACCTTAACAACGTAGTAATCTCTTGTTATGTCCCTGGAATTATTTGGCTTCGGATATTAACCAGTTGTCTGGCACTATATTTTCTCTAGCGAAATCCATCTATATTGCTAATTACTTCATAAAAAAACTTGTGATTGTTTGTTTGAGTGTTGGAATCTAAGCTTTACCACTGCAAAACCTCGTGATTGTGGCCAATCCAGCAACAAAACATAGCGAGTGGGTGGGCAACGATACATGGGGGCTAGCGTTAACCAACCGTTGGACTGGAAAAGGGGAGCAAGTCGAATAAATGACTCGCGTGAAAACGTAGCCCAAGGCGGACACACTGAAGGGTAGTCCCATTCAATAATTCGTGTGGGAAAATGATTGGCCCCCCGACATGAGCGAAAAGGATCCCTGGGCCGTTGTCGTTGGGGCTCGGCCAAAAGTAAACGAAGAGATAGATAATCCAAAGAAGAAGCACAAGGGTGCATCAGCATTCCAGGATTAACCTTGTCCGAAATAGCTGAAGTTTGTCATAAACCAAACCATCAAACTTACTACAATATTTAATAAATTGTTCAAATACAAAACCATCAAACTATTAAATTAAAGACCAACATCTAAATTGTCGAACCACAACCATATAAAAAAAAACATAATGGTCAAAAAGAAAACACACTATTTTAAATATGCCTAATGCGTGACCGTAAGGGTTAGCCATCCTCTTTAAACCTCAGGGTCGGTGGTAAGTTGGCATCCATGAATTCTCTCATCCCTCGAGGACTGGCCCAAATATGTTGAATGCCGCTACCAATAAAGGATCTATTGGTGTCAACCCGCACTAATTTCAATTTTTCGTCAGCATCATCCATTGTCGGCCCAGACACCATCTGCTTAAGTGTGTTTTGCATATCGAGGGCCAAATCATCAAGAGAACAGAAGGTTTGCCTTTTTTAGGCCTAAGTCTATCAACATTTGGAGCACTTGGTTCACCTTCGTTGATACACACATCCTCCCCCCCCCCCTCCCATTGCAAGGCATTGGAATTGTCGTAGTCGCATTCCGAAAACATCATTAGCAGAATTTGGAATATCATCATCAAACCAAGAAATGGGGTCATCATGATCCGGAGGCGTTGGAGCTCCGCTGATGGAAGATGCTGCACACCCCAGATGCGTTTTGGCTAGAAATCCATTGCCTTCACCACTGCATCACTTCCTTCAAACAACGCTACACACAAGTCGGGATATTTTTTAATGGATGTGTTTTCAGTGAAAGCTGTTTGGATGCCCATGAACAACATAATATTTCTTTATATTGCTATCGGTCTGAATGCAAACCAACAGATCAAATATCATAGATAAAACTCACACCTTCTAAAGTTCTTCCCCATTCTTGAGCCGATAAAGTGAATGAATTTTGCAGCGGATTATAGATGTTTCCTGTTTACTTTCAAAACCCTCCATCCTACATACTTTGCTTTGAGATTATCATAAGCATTTTTCACTTTTTTTGTTCTAAATCCATACCATAAACTTTTCTTTAAGTTCATGCTAACCTATTCCATGTTCCTTATATAAACTACCTCATTCTACACACTTTCGTACTTCTTCAAGACATGTTTCCAATAAGCATTGGATTGCCCTCGTTGGACCAACTAATAAATCCCCTTTGACATATAATAAAAAAAAAAATGAACCTATACGATTATAATTAAGCTTTTAGAATTATAAATTATCAATAAAAGCATAAGTGAAGGAGGACACATGTACCTAATTTATAAGTTTTGTTCTAAAGATGGACAAAGAATATCGAGGTCAAAAATATTTTCGATTGATATATAATACGTATAAAAACAAAAAATCATCGGGGGTCGTTGACCCCACACTATATGGTGCATCCACCCATGGTCCCACCGTATACATCCACAATATTTTCAAACAATTTAACTTTTTCTTTTAAAAAACAAATTAGCTTTAGGAATCAAAACATGTACGGATAGAAACTCAATTACACAAGGCAAAAAAAGTCATGATTTTATGCGTTTCAGAAATCAAAATATAAGCCTATGAAATTGCCAATTTGTGCTGGGTCATCCAGTCAACGGAAAATGGCTGATGTGAAGAAGTTAAGGTGAAAGGAAGACAACTTACACTGCATATAGTTGACGAAAAAGTTTCGTCCCAATTCAGAATCTGATTAGAAAAAAATTTCCATGTTAATTCACTTTTCTTTTCCTTCCTTATAATCTAATAAAAACATAGCTCAGGAACCCAATAAATTACCACTATTTTTTTTTGTTTGATTTATACTATGTTTTATTTGCTTTATCTAATTGATCAACAAATTTCTTTTAGACATTCTAATTGAAAAAATGTTGAAAAAAGGATCAACAAATTTTCAAAGGTAGCCCAGTGAAAAAGCACTTTTGTAGTTGTGAAAAATGGTCTTGGGTCAATAGAAAGGCCTGCAAAACAAGTTACAGCAGAAACCTCTTTCCTCTATGATAGTTGTAATCCAACATGCATTAAGATGTTGCACCCATTTCAAACAATGATAGCTTTAACTAGGGTTGCTGCCAGTAAGTTGAATCAAAATTTATTTGCAGGAACAATCGAATTAAACCTCTTAAGCATGTCATTCTGAGCTATCTTGGTTTATTTTTAGAGGTTCTGGCACGAAATACATCACCCACCAACTCAATACAATAAACCTATGCATTTTCTACCGTGTTTTTTTTTAACCACAAGAAAGATAAAAGGACGAACCCTCAATACGGTGGCGTGCGGCGAACAGCGGCACCGACGGACGGCGGTTGAGCTCCCGAGCAGAAAAGCCGACGACGAGAACAGAGCACCGACAGCGAGGGAGAGAGAAGAAAAGACGAACCTAGGACCGAAAGAGGGATGGATGGATTTGGTTAAGTGGCAGCGCGGTTGAGCTCCAGCAGCAGCGGCGGTGGGAGCTCCAAAGAAGCAGCGGCGGCGGGAGCTATGGAGGTGAGAATGGATATGATATTTTGGTTGTGAAAGAAACCCTAAAAAGAAAGTTGCAGATGTTGTTAAAAATCTCGCAGACATAGGAAGACGCGGGCAGACGTTTCTTAAATAGAAAAAACAAACAAGCTTCTTACTTGAACCTCTTCCCGCGTCTGCGATATCGCAGACGGAAGAGCTTCGAAGAGCTGCAAAAAAAAACAAACACGTCCTAAGTTAAGGTGGGATGTACATGTTGTTAGTCTTTTAGTTAGTTAACTTTAATGAATTTGACTGTTGTAGACTTTAATCAGCTTAATTTTGAGTGTTATTGGTTGAACTTTTGTTAATAAAAAAGATATGAAAGTATATTTTACTTTTTGGTTTTTAACGATATAAATCCTAATTTAGTTAATTAGACTCACGTCGTAAAAGTACTAAGAGTATGTTTGTTTACAGCTGAATAGGTTGGTTCAGAGTAGGGGTGAGCAACGGGTACCATTTCCCGAACCCGAACCGGTACCGACCGGTACTGAATTAATATATTCGGTTCGGTATTCGGTTTTTAAATTTGCTAAAATTCGGTATTCGGTACTTTCGGTTCAGTATTCGGTTCTTAAATTAGCTAAAATTCGGTATTCGGAACCGAACCGGCACCATATAAAATTATACGGTTCGGTATTCGGTTCTTCCAAAACTAATAATTCGGTTTCGGTATTTTCGGGATCGGTATGGTACCGAGCTCACCCCTAGTTCAGAGACAGCTTTTGAATCGGTAAGCATTCTCAGTGTTTGTTTTTCAAAGAAGAAAACAACTGAATCGAATATTATTTCCGCCAACTCTAAACCACAACTCTTGATTACCAAACTTCAAGCCAGATACCAAACAAAACTCCCCAGGACCAAATCGAATATTATTTCCGCCAACTCTAAACCACAACTCATACGCTCGTGCATTAGGCGACTTTATATGCTTCTGTAGCATGTAGTGAAGAAGCATCGGATCCGATTTCCTAGTCTTCGATTTTTACAAGTTGTCTTGAACAAGTCTTTTTGTTCAGGTGTTAATTTCTCTTCAAGGTCACAACATATGTAGATCTTTGAAACACCCATACAACTAATACGAGTATTTCGATACCATTATACGTTAATTTATACAGAGTACTTGCGGAAATACGATCAAATTAAAACTTTTGCAATTAATAATCATAATCGTGATTCCAAACACTTTGCATAAGACACAACAGAGTGTCGGGAATCACAGAGCAAGGTAACTGGGGTTACAAGATTAAGTTATCAATTTAGTTACAAACGAATTAATAAACAGCAACTAATTCGTGTAAGTTCAAAAATGGAAGTCTGCTACTCCCACCCCAATCATCTACAAAATGTTGAGCTCCTATCCGAGCTCCAAACGATATCTAACAACTCGGGCCAGCCGGGCCTTTGCCCTTAACAGATCCTGAAAAGAAATAACAACTAACGGGTAAACAACAAAGTTGTTTAGTGAGATTCTAGATTAAAGTACCATGCGATATATGAATGATGCCATGCAATGCCATGAATTCGACTAACAATTTTGGAGGCCAACTAATGGCTATAAGCTACCACATTGCGGTTACCATACACAAGCTTACCGTACAATGGGTTTACAATCTACTGCTCGATTACCACACCACAGGCTTATCGATATGCAGTTTACAATGATGCCATACGATTACCACCACAGGCTTATCGTTTTACAGGCAATAATGGTTACCACACTCAGGCTTACCATTATGATTCCGCTGGGTTACCACACTCAGGCTTACCGTCTCTGCGGAGAGGTCAAACGAACGATCAACAACTTATCAACCGAGTGATAAACAATAATTATGATGTATGTGATGGCAAAGCATGAAAATGACAATAATGATACGAAAGCAGTAACATACAATTCATGATATGCATGCAAATACGTTAATACTAGAACTCACAGTGATACACAATACGCTCTCGGCCTCAAAACCGAGTTATAATCGTCAAGGTAAGAGTGATAGTCTTCACGCGACTTACCCCGTCAAAACCCCTACAAGTAGGTTCATAATATAATATTTATAAGTCTCACCGCTTTCAATTTCTCAACTTTGATCCGGACATATTAGTCGTAAAACCTAATTAATTTTCGGTATCGACCAACATAATTATTTTGGCCTAATTATCCTTCACAATTGGGAATATAAGCTATTTTGGTGCCTGATCCCGAGGACTAATTAAAATTACAATTTCTGGCCGGAACTGGGCTCACGTTCCCATCCGAATTCGGATCAGCACCAGCCGGACTTCGGATCATCCGAATTCGGGTCAGGGACCATCCGAACTTCGGACCAACTCGTCTGAGGTACTGCCCGAACTCGGTCCTAGGCACATCCGAATTTCGGACCTACTCATCCGAATTTCAAGCCATCCGAATTCGGATCAGGGACCATCCGAATTCGGATCCCTTCCAACCGAAGCAAGGTCCGAACTCGGTTCAAACCACATCCGAATTTCGGACCAACCCATCCGAATTCGGATCCCATGTCATCCGGATCCTTTAACTTAGAAGTTTTCTTTCAAAATCAAGGGTAACTCGGGTGCAGGTCTGCACTTTTGTCCCTTCGGATTTAATGCTCAAAACTACCAAAACTTTTCATATTTATTACAAACGGCTTGGGGTCATTCCCAAACATATATATACCCTTTATAACACATTTTAAGCCGTCAAGAACACCATTTTATTCCTTTTGAATCATCAAGAGTTCATAAACTCCATTTTCGGGTTTTTGAGCTAAAACCCATCAAAATCCATAAAACTTGAAAAATATGATTTAAAATGATGATTCTAACTATATTTCATCATCATAACTCAAGATCTAACGATTTCTCCATAACATTCATAAAAACCCATTTGGGTTTCTCATCTTCTTCGTATGAAGATGGAGAGGAGAAGAAAAATAAAATAGCAAGATTTATAGACAAGAGTGGTTACCTCTTGGATCTTTCAAAAACGACGAAGCTTTCAACAAAAAGCCGATTTTTGGCTTCTCCTTCTTCTTCTTCTCTTCTCTTTTCTCTCTATTTGGAGTTTTTGAAAAAGATGAATGATATCGTCCAAGTTGTACATGTTTTATCGGACGATATCTCGTGTTTTACATAGCCTTTTGGTTGTTTTTCGTCTCAAACTCGATCTTATAGGTTCATGTTGTCATTTCAGGTGTTTGTTGAGTAAATAGAAGTGGAAGGAGCTGAAACAACAAGAACTCGGCGAGTTCGGATACCTACTCGGCGAGTTCGCATCAAAACAGAAAGTCTGACCTGCTCCTGAACTCGGGGAGTTCCTCCTGAACTCGGGGAGTTCCCCCTGAACTCGGGGAGTTCTTCCTGAACTCGGGGAGTTCCTCCTGAACTCGATCGAATGAGGAGTCGACAACTCATGAACTCGGCGAGTTCCCTTCCTGAACTCGGCGAGTTCCCCCCTCCTGGAGATCAAATCAGAAGCTGACAACTCATGAACTCGGGGAGTTCAAGCCTTGAACTCGGCGAGTTCTCCCCAGCCTATAAAAGGAGAATTCTGCTCATTTATTTAGGGACGAAATTTTATCATAAAACACCCACACTTTCAGATTTTGAGAGGAAGAAGGAAGGCAAGGAAGGAGACTATCTTGGAGTTTTGACATGGTGGATTGCATCTTCATCATCACATACATCAATAGGGAAGTTTTTCTTATACTTAAGTTTATCTTAGTGTGTAGAATTCTTTCTGATTTTGAGATGGTGTTCTACTCCATGAGAATGGAGTAGTTTTGCTATGTAACCATTTGGGTAACAAACCCTAAACATTGGATGATTTATATTTTGTATATGATTGGATGATATGTTATAATTTACTTTCTTTGAATGAAAATTTTGTTGTTATGTTTAGACTTGTTAAACTTGCTATGAATGCTTTATTATGTCCATAACGAGAGTTCGAGATAATTAGTATTCATTTTCGAGGATCCAAATATCTTGGTGTCTTTGAACCTTTCTACTAGAGATGGTGAAAGAGTATGTTTAAAAAGTGTTTTTATAACAATGAGAGGGGGTTTATGTTTTTTATGAGAGTATAACATGAATTTTATGATTTGGTGTCAACCGAATCATCTTTCAAAGTTTGTAAATAAATTGTGAGCATTCGGTTTTGCATGACTCAAGTTCTGAACATATAAAAGAGATTTGCATGTTCAATTCGTGAGTTATGGGATTATTGTGCTATAACGAGAGATCCGCATAGCTAAATTGTCATTGCTCGCATTATGAGTCGATATTGTTTTCATGTATAAGAGATTTGAGTGATCACGATATTGGCTATCATGATTAAATAATTCAGCCAGAGCTTAGAGATTTGTGTGGTTGTTTCGTTAAAAATCATGTCGGTGTATTATCCAATCTGCACTTTCAATTAATTATCCGTTGTTTAGGGGGAGTGATCCCATTTGGTTACATATTTCTCCTTGTTAGAACTCCAATTTATTAATCTCCTTTCCTGCGCGTGTATGTCATTGTGATAGATTTTCTGTCCATATTTATCTTACATGCATTTTAAATCAATTTTATCATAGCTAACCATTAACTGACGGTTCCTATCTTTATTACACCAATTGTCCCTGAGTTCGACAACCCGGACTTACCTAAGCTATGCTAGTAAACGATAGGTAATACTTGCCTATTTGTCCGCTAGTTTTAGTTTATTTAATTCCATTTCTTAATTAAAATAAAGGTGTGCTAGCGGCACATCAAGTTTTTGGCGCCGTTGCCGGGGACAAGCGGTGTGGTTTTGAAAATAGCCTTAGGTTTCTCGTTAGTAAAAAAAAAAAAAAAAAAAAAATTCTATTTAAAAATCCAAGTGTGGGAATTATTTTTCATGTACATAGAATTCCTACACACACTGTTTTTATTTTGTTCATATTGTAGTTTATTTGTAAAGTTAATTTCTTTTTATTTTGTCGTATTTTGTTTGGTGTGTTGTGTAGGATGGATCATAAATTTGAGTTGTATGAAGGTAGCTACGAAGCAGGGGGTTATCAAGAGGAGGTCAACATTAAATACCAGACCAATCCCACCTCTCCCCAGTATCAAAATGAGAACATATATCAATCTTCATACCTATCCTCCACCCAACACTACCACAGTCAAGACACCCAGTATCCCTGCCAACCTCCATCGCAACATCAACCCAAGATAGAGTCAAGCTTGGAGGATCTTTTTCATCAATGCCAGGCGAGCCTCCGTTACCAACAAAGCGTTTCAGAAATCCTTGGCAACCTCATGAGACAAAGGAGTCAAAAGGATGAATTACGTACGGAGGAGCCATCTGAAAGTAGTTCAAGCATTGTAGAGGAGAGCAAAGAATTAGAAGAACACGCCCACATTCATGACGCCGATTGTAGTGATTCGAATGATGATGTTGAGTGTGTCTATGATGAAACTTCTCTACATGCTCTTCCGGTCATCAAAACTTCGGAGACATTAATGGACAAGGTGCAACTCCCAAGCCCACAAAGTATAGCACACGTCCCACCTCCGATTATCGATGATAAGACTGAAGATGACTTCAATCCTGAAAGGGATTTAGAAGAGCTTGCTCGGCTACTTGGTGTTGATATGCCTCCACCGGCATACAATGAGGGAGTTGACTCTACCCTTTTTGATGAGCTTTCATTTATTGATATTGATGTTGCGATGCCATCGCCTGTATTTGAATGTATTAATTCTTCGATGGATATGTTAAAGTCTCAGGTTGGTGATGCTAGGAGTTTTGACCCACGACGGCTAAAGGAACTTCATAACCCTCCAGCGCCGAAGCGTAAGCATTTACACAATGATGGAGGTAATAAGGGTAAGGAGTGCAGAGCTTTACCGTTTAAACTTATAGTTTGCACTCAGCTGAAAGGTATGCCTTTTACCCTTTTCATCCCTTTAAAATTTAAGGCTAGTGGGATAGGGTCAAGCTAGGGACCCTATAAACAAGCGCTTCTTGGGAGGCAACCCAAGCAATTTACTTTTTATTGTCATTATAGTTTAGTTTATCTTGCATTTTTAGGTTGTTGGTTTGTTAGTTTTGGAACTCCCTTCCTCTAAGGATATATTGCAGGGTGCAGAGTCGGCTGCACAATTCGCTCCAACTCTACATGCTCGCAAAGTTTTGGTTGAATATCCTTTGAGCTCTCCTCTTCCATGCACTCAGGGAGTCCTTACCCTCCTTTCACTTACATGCTTGTGCGATTATATTGTCCATTTTTGTTTCATTGAGGACAATGAAATTCTTAAGTGTGGGAATATGGGTTAGAACTCTAACCAATGAGTGATTTTGTTTGCCCTTTAGGAATTCTTGCTTGGCATGCTTATTAATTGATCATTTTGGCCGAAAATTTTAAAAATTCAATTCTTGAATAGGTTTTAGATCTTTTTGCATAATCGATTTTTGCGAGTTAAATGGAAAGCTTTATGTAGGATCTTTAGTTTGATTTCTCTTATTAACTGGATATTGCTACATAACCTTGTTGTTCGGACCAAAGTTGGATTTTGCACATTATAGCCCTACATGTCATTTCGTTTCGTGAGTATTGAGCCGTTTCGAGCATTCATGAATACGTTCTTGCTCTTGTTTCGATTGATTATGTGTGCATGCCATTTGTTACTTTTATTCCAGAACTTGCCATAAAGATTCTTTTTGAAAATACGATTTTGAAATGTCGCAGTCGTGTGATAGAGGCATTTTAGGATTACCCAAACATCAGCCTTTTCTTTTTCCTTTTCACCCATATATCCATTAGATAGCCACTTCCGAGCCTTAGCCTTTTTTTTTTTATGATAACCATCTTTTTGTTTAGCCATATTTATCCGTTTTTCTTTAGTAACCCTAGCCAACGTTCGTGCCCCATTTCAAGTTGAAACGTGAATTAATGAGAGGAATAGTTAGCCAAAAAAAAGCAACTATAATTGAGCTACTTAAGACCCACTCGTAAAAGAAAAAAAAATTCGTGAAAAGCTTCTAGCAAAGTAGTCTCATATTTCAAAATTAAAAAAAAAAATAAATAAAAATAAATAAATAAAAAATAAAAATCAAAGGTTGCTCATTCCTATCTATTTTGTATTATAGAGACGTTTCTTGATGGTACGAACTTAAGGCTATTTCACACCACCTTTCCAAAAATTTCTCACCTTACCCTTAACCCAATTTTGCCCTTTTTGAAGTCCTCTTGATGATTGCATCGTTTCAATTCAAGTGTTGGAATTTTGATCTTTTGGCAAGCTTATGGTAAGTAATTGTGACAAATTGTGCATTTGAGTGTTTTGTTTAAGCCTAAACACCGAGGGTAGAGAGCTTCATAGAGTGAGGTGTTTACGTTTTGCTTTAGTCTGGATTGATCAGGTTGTTTTATGTAGCTATTTCGGTGCCAATTGAGAATTCAAGGTTTTGCTCCTATTATTTAATGCTTTGCACTTTCCGCCACTAAGTCTTTAATGCGTTTAGATCTCTAAAATGTTTGTGAATTGATGATCACATTAAAAAGCCAATGAGTTCTTTTCGTAAGCATGGTAATTAGGCCGGATTTGCTTGAGGGCAAGCAAAGGTTAAGTGTGGGAATGTTTGATATCGTCCAAGTTGTACATGTTTTATCGGACGATATCTCGTGTTTTACATAGCCTTTTGGTTGTTTTTCGTCTCAAACTCGATCTTATAGGTTCATGTTGTCATTTCAGGTGTTTGTTGAGTAAATAGAAGTGGAAGGAGCTGAAACAACAAGAACTCGGCGAGTTCGGATACCTACTCGGCGAGTTCGCATCAAAACAGAAAGTCTGACCTGCTCCTGAACTCGGGGAGTTCCTCCTGAACTCGGGGAGTTCCCCCTGAACTCGGGGAGTTCTTCCTGAACTCGGGGAGTTCCTCCTGAACTCGATCGAATGAGGAGTCGACAACTCATGAACTCGGCGAGTTCCCTTCCTGAACTCGGCGAGTTCCCCCCTCCTGGAGATCAAATCAGAAGCTGACAACTCATGAACTCGGGGAGTTCAAGCCTTGAACTCGGCGAGTTCTCCGCAGCCTATAAAAGGAGAATTCTGCTCATTTATTTAGGGACGAAATTTTATCATAAAACACCCACACTTTCAGATTTTGAGAGGAAGAAGGAAGACAAGGAAGGAGACTATCTTGGAGTTTTGACATGGTGGATTGCATCTTCATCATCACATACATCAATAGGGAAGTTTTTCTTATACTTAAGTTTATCTTAGTGTGTAGAATTCTTTCTGATTTTGAGATGGTGTTCTACTCCATGAGAATGGAGTAGTTTTGCTATGTAACCATTTGGGTAACAAACCCTAAACATTGGATGATTTATATTTTGTATATGATTGGATGATATGTTATAATTTACTTTCTTTGAATGAAAATCTTGTTGTTATGTTTAGACTTGTTAAACTTGCTATGAATGCTTTATTATGTCCATAACGAGAGTTCGAGATAATTAGTATTCATTTTCGAGGATCCAAATATCTTGGTGTCTTTGAACCTTTCTACTAGAGATGGTGAAAGAGTATGTTTAAAAAGTGTTTTTATAACAATGAGAGGGGGTTTATGTTTTTTATGAGAGTATAACATGAATTTTATGATTTGGTGTCAACCGAATCATCTTTCAAAGTTTGTAAATAAATTGTGAGCATTCGGTTTTGCATGACTCAAGTTCTGAACATATAAAAGAGATTTGCATGTTCAATTCGTGAGTTATGGGATTATTGTGCTATAACGAGAGATCCGCATAGCTAAATTGTCATTGCTCGCATTATGAGTCGATATTGTTTTCATGTATAAGAGATTTGAGTGATCATGATATTGGCTATCATGATTAAATAATTCAGTCAGAGCTTAGAGATTTGTGTGGTTGGTTCGTTAAAAATCATGTCGGTGTATTATCCAATCTGCACTTTCAATTAATTATCCGTTGTTTAGGGGGAGTGATCCCATTTGGTTACATATTTCTCCTTGTTAGAACTCCAATTTATTAATCTCCTTTCCTGCGCGTGTATGTCATTGTGATAGATTTTCTGTCCATATTTATCTTACATGCATTTTAAATCAATTTTTATCATAGCTAACCATTAACTGACGGTTCCTATCTTTATTACACCAATTGTCCCTGAGTTCGACAACCCGGACTTACCTAAGCTATGCTAGTAAACGATAGGTAATACTTGCCTATTTGTCCGCTAGTTTTAGTTTATTTAATTCCATTTCTTAATTAAAATAAAGGTGTGCTAGCGGCACATCAATGAACACACACACATAAAGTGTGTGTGTCTGCGTAGGTTGTAAGTCAAAAAGAAGAAGATTTCTTCTTCTTTTTCTTTTCCACCCACAACTTTCACATATTTACCATTTATACCTTGGAATTAATTGCATTTCTTTTAAAGTCCCCACTACACATTTAAACATATATGTATAATAGTTTCCAACACCATCATTTATCTATATATATTACAAAATTAATTAATATTCCAATTCTCGAAATTCCTTACAATGAATATTATTTATTGATTATCTTAAATAATCGGGCCGTTACAATTCCTCCCCTCTTAAAAGGATTCCGCCCACGGAATCAAGTTCCTTCAAACAGAGCGGAGTATTTGGCCATCATTTCAGCCCTTGACTCCCAAGTCATCAGAGACCCACGGTGGTGCTTCCAACAAACGAGCACCATCTCGATCTCTTTATTCCTTAGGTTAATTATTTTGTCGCCGATAATCTTTTCCGGTTCTTCTACATAGCGTAACCGCTCATCGATTTGCACATCATCCAAAGGAACGGTCACAGCAGGATTTATCGGACTTCGCTTCAGATAGCTAACGTGAAAGGTATTATGAATTCCTGCCAGCTCAGCGGGCAGATCTAACTTATAAGCTTGAGCACCGACACGCTCGGTAATAGGAAACGGTCCGACATATCGAGGACTTAACTTTCCTCGTTTCCCAAATCTCATAATTCCTTTCCATGGAGATACCTTCAGCGTCACGGAATCTCCCACTGCGAACTCTATATCTTTGTGGTGTTTGTCGGAGTATGCCTTCTGTCGGTCTTGAGCAGCTTTGATTCGCTCACGAATAATCTGAATTTTATCATGCGTCTCTTGAAGCAATTCGGGACCCGCTAACGGTTTCTCGCCTGCTTCACGCCAACACGTCGGAGTTCGACACTTTCGGCCATACAACGACTCATACGGAGCCATCTTTATCGAAGAATGATAACTATTGTTGTAGGCAAATTCCACTAGCGGTAGGTGCGTATCCCAATTTCCGCCAAGCTCGATCGCGCACGCACGTAACATATCTTCCATCGTTTGGTTAGTGCGCTCAGTCTGGCCGTCGGTCTGGGGACGAAATGCCGTACTCAAATTAACACGCGTCCCCAACTGATCTTGCATACTTTGCCAAAATCTCGAAGTAAACCTCGAGTCACGATCCGAAACAATAGACTTTGGAATCCCATGGCGCACAATAATCTCGTCGATATACATTCGCGCCAATCTTTCCAAAGGAAAGTTTTCTCGTATCGGCAAGAAGTGTGCGGATTTTGTCAGTCGATCCACAATAACCCATATAGCATCATGTTGTCTTTGGGTCTTCGGAAGCTTTACCACAAAATCCATCGTGATGTGGTCCCACTTCCATTCGGGTATCTCGAGGGGTTGTAAATTTCCAGATGGTTTTTGATGTTCGGCCTTGACTCGCAAGCAAGTCAGACACCGTTCGACATGATTACCAACGTCTTGCTTCATTCCGGGCCACCAATACTCGGATTTCAAATCCTGATACATTTTTGAACTCCCGGGGTGAATTGAGAACTTCGAATTATGACCATCTTCTAAAATTGTTTTGCGCACATCACCAATCTTCGGTACCCAAATGCGATTTCTAAACATTTTCAGACCATTGATACCTTCAGTTAACAGTCCACTCTGACCAACCATTCTCTCAGACTTAATATTTTCCTCTTTAAGACCCTCGATTTGCCACTTCCGTATGTCGTCAAGGATAGAGGAACTCACAACTACATGCGTTAGCGCATAGCAAGTCGCTTCCGGGTATCTCTTTCGGCTTAAAGCATCAGCCACTACATTGGCTTTTCCAGGGTGATAAAGGATTTCACAGTCATAATCCTTAATCAACTCCACGGCGCGTCTCTGTCGCATATTTAATTCCTTCTGATCAAAGATATGCCTCAGGCTCTTATGATCAGTAAACAACTGGCATTTAGTGCCGAACAGATAGTGTCGCCAGATTTTTAACGCAAACGTGACAGCATCTAATTCCAAATCATGAGTCGGACGACTCTTTTCATAATCTTTTAACTGTCTCGATGCATACGCTATCACTTTTCCTCGTTGCATAAGCACGCAACCCAACCCATTTATTGATGCATCGCTATAAACGGCAAAATCTTCGTTTCCTTCCGGCAACGCAAGCACAGGAGCGTCAGTCAACCGACTCTTCAAAATTTGAAACGCCTCTATCTGTGGCTTTTCCCACACAAACTTCGCATTCTTACGGGTCAACGAAGTGAGTGGGACAGCTATTTTAGAGAAATCTTGGATGAATCGTCGATAATAGCCGGCCAATCCAAGGAAGCTACGAATTTCAGCAACATTTCTCGGCGCTTCCCAACTTTTAATGGCCTCGATCTTGGAGGGATCCACAGAAACACCCTCACAAGATATAACATGCCCTAAAAATTGTACTTGTCGTAACCAAAATTCGCACTTTGAGAATTTGGCATACAACTGTTCGCCTCGAAGAAGTTCGAGCAATTGTCTCAAATGAACTGCATGATCCTCCTCCGTCTTGGAATACACTAAGATATCGTCGATAAACACTATGACCGACTTGTCAAGCATTGGACGGCACACACGATTCATCAAATCCATAAAAGCTGCAGGAGCATTAGTGAGCCCAAAAGGCATCACTAAGAACTCGTAATGTCCATATCGGGTCCGAAACGCAGTTTTTGGCACATCTTCTTCACGAACTTTAAGCTGATGATACCCTGAACGAAGGTCTATTTTCGAAAAGTAAGCAGCTCCTTGTAGTTGATCGAACAAGTCATCAATACGAGGCAAGGGATACTTATTCTTTATAGTCACCTTGTTCAATTCTCTATAATCTATGCACATTCGCAAGGTTCCGTCTTTCTTACGCACGAATAAAACCGGAGCACCCCAAGGCGAGGTACTCGGCTGAATGAATCCTTTCTCTAATAACTCTTCCAATTGTGCCATCATTTCCTTCATTTCCGAAGGTGCTAAACGATGCGGGGCTCGCGCAATTGGTGCAGCTCCCGGCACCAATTCAATCCGAAACTCTACGGATCGATCCGGTGGTAATCCCGGTAAGTCATCAGGAAACACGTCGGGATATTCATTAACCACTGATACATCCTTGAGGTTTTTTCCTTCTTTCTTAGTATTTAACACACAAGCCAAGAAGCATTGACAACCCTTACCTAAACATTTCCGAGCCTTAGCCACCGAAATCACTGCGGCTTCCCTTTTACGTCTATCCCCATACACAAATATTTCTTCGCCTTCCGGCGTGAACAAACGAACGATTCTATTAGCACAAGCAATAGTGGCAAGGTTATTGGCCAACCAATCCATGCCAGCTATTACATCAAATTCTTTGGTGTCTATGGGGACAAGGTCAATATCAAAATTATGTCCGTCTAGGGTCAGCACACAATCATAGTATATTTGGGTGGCACTGACCGATTTTCCGCTTGCCACATCAACAGATAAGGGAAAAGGCATTAGAGAAGGTATAATATCTAACTTTCGTGCAAATGATTTGGAAATAAAAGACACACTTGCACCAGAATCGAACAATACTACAGCAGGTAAAGAATTTAGGAGAAAAGTACCGGTTACGACATCCGGCACATCTTGCGCCTCAGCAGCTGTAATCTGATAGACTCTGGCTTGAGGCTTGGGTGGATTCCCCTTTGATTGGGAGGAACCACCCACAAAATTAGGCTTTGCGACCGAGCCTTTACTTTCGGACGTCGCCAACCTCTTCTTGGGGCAATTCCGAGCAAGGTGGCCCACCAGGCCACATTCGTAGCACGCATCAGTTCGCTTAGGGCACGCAGGACGTATGTGTCCCTCTTCTCCACAACCATGGCACACAATAGGGGACAAACATTCCCCACGATGAAGTTTCCCGCAACGGTTACACGTAGGCACCGAATTGGAAAACTGAGATTTGGACTGAAAGTTGTTGGAGCTAGCCGGCTTCTTTGAGTGCCTTGACGATTGGGAACGTGAACGGGGGTCCACGTTCTTCGAAAATGATTGTTGGGGTTGCTTAAACGTTCCCGACGAAGACTCAACCTTCGCTTTCTTTGATCCAGCCGCCTCTTGTTCCCTACGGAACAATTCATACTCTCGGAGTCGCGCATACTCCACAGCTTTTTCGAACGATTCCACTGCGCGAACAGTCACCATTTCGCGGATCTCACTCCGCAGTCCCCCAACGAAATAATCAGTCTTTTGCTTTTCGTCAGCAATCACTGACCCTACAAACATCGCCTTCGAGTTAAACTCGATCAAGTAATCGTCCACTGATAGCTCTCCTTGCTGAAATGTCAGGAGGTCTCTTTTTATCTTCTGTACCGCAACAGCCGGACAGAAATGCTTGTCAAACCTGGTTTTGAATTCTTCCCAGGTCATCTTAGCCACGACGTCTAAGCCCAAAATCTCCGCTTCGGAATCCCACCAAGTTAAAGCAGGACCAACAAATTGTGCAGTTGCGTACTGCACCTTTTTCTCATCATTGACATCGGTGACTCGGAATAACTTCTCAATTGCCTTGATCCAGTCCAAGGCCTCCACAGTAGTTGCTCGTCCATTGAACGCTGGAGGACGACAACCAATGAAGTTCTTATACGACATTCCCCTTTTTGACTTAGAGGAGCCGTGCTTCCGTTCCTTATCTT
Source organism: Centrapalus pauciflorus (assembly GCA_020465985.1). Lineage (NCBI taxonomy): Eukaryota > Viridiplantae > Streptophyta > Magnoliopsida > Asterales > Asteraceae > Centrapalus > Centrapalus pauciflorus. The sequence goes on from JAANYP010009261.1 coordinate 18,679, forward strand.
TCTTGGGCCTTTCTGCCCTACTTCCACTTCCAGCGCCTTCCGTATTATCGTTACTTGCTTGCTCCCCTTCAGCATTATTTTTCTTTCCTTGAACGTTCTGGGAAGCAAGTAGTTGGGTCATTAGCTCATTCTGCTGGCGATTTTGCTCCAGCATTTGAGCCATCATCTGCATCATTTGGTCCTCTCTGGACCCTCCACCAGTACGGAAACTGGATTCATTTTCATAATCTGGAGACTGATCTCTGCCTCCCCCATCATTTGAATGTTCTACCTCCTGGTGTAGAACGCGATTCGACTGGTTATCCGACATTGTCTGCAACCAACAGTTACAGGTCGGTTCAACACTTGTTACACACCAAAGTGTGCACATGAAATTTATTTGTATGTATATGTATATATATAATTATGCTTACGTCAAGTCATAATCTTAAAAGTCTACCCAATATTATCCCATCCTAGGCCAAAGGTCAATTGTAATTGTTATAATATTGCAGCCTAGGTGGGTCAATAACAGCATCTGAAACCGTGCTCAGAGTAGAGTATCGTCGACTATACTCTGTCTATGAGCACCATCTCTGATACCAAATTGAAACACCCATACAACTAATACGAGTATTTCGATACCATTATACGTTAATTTATACAGAGTACTTGCGGAAATACGATCAAATTAAAACTTTTGCAATTAATAATCATAATCGTGATTCCAAACACTTTGCATAAGACACAACAGAGTGTCGGGAATCACAGAGCAAGGTAACTGGGGTTACAAGATTAAGTTATCAATTTAGTTACAAACGAATTAATAAACAGCAACTAATTCGTGTAAGTCCAAAAATGGAAGTCTGCTACTCCCACCCCAATCATCTACAAAATGTTGAGCTCCTATCCGAGCTCCAAACGATATCTAACAACTCGGGCCAGCCGGGCCTTTGCCCTTAACAGATCCTGAAAAGAAATAACAACTAACGGATAAACAACAAAGTTGTTTAGTGAGATTCTAGATTAAAGTACCATGCGATATATGAATGATGCCATGCAATGCCATGAATTCGACTAACAATTTTGGAGGCCAACTAATGGCTATAAGCTACCACATTGCGGTTACCATACACAAGCTTACCGTACAATGGGTTTACAATCTACTGCTCGATTACCACACCACAGGCTTATCGATATGCAGTTTACAATGATGCCATACGATTACCACCACAGGCTTATCGTTTTACAGGCAATAATGGTTACCACACTCAGGCTTACCATTATGATTCCGCTGGGTTACCACACTCAGGCTTACCGTCTCGGCGGAGAGGTCAAACGAACGATCAACAACTTATCAACCGAGTGATAAACAATAATTATGATGTATGTGATGGCAAAGCATGAAAATGACAATAATGATACGAAAGCAGTAACATACAATTCATGATATGCATGCAAATACGTTAATACTAGAACTCACAGTGATACACAATACGCTCTCGGCCTCAAAACCGAGTTATAATCGTCAAGGTAAGAGTGATAGTCTTCACGCGACTTACCCCATCAAAACCCCTACAAGTAGGTTCATAATATAATATTTATAAGTCTCACCGCTTACAATTTCTCAACTTTGATCCGGACATATTAGTCGTAAAACCTAATTAATTTTCGGTATCGACCAACATAATTATTTTGGCCTAATTATCCTTCACAATTGGGAATATAAGCTATTTTGGTGCCTGATCCCGAGGACTAATTAAAATTACAATTTCTGGCCGGAACTGGGCTCACGTTCCCATCCGAATTCGGATCAGCACCAGCCGGACTTCGGATCATCCGAATTCGGGTCAGGGACCATCCGAACTTCGGACCAACTCGTCTGAGGTACTGCCCGAACTCGGTCCTAGGCACATCCGAATTTCGGACCTACTCATCCGAATTTCAAGCCATCCGAATTCGGATCAGGGACCATCCGAATTCGGATCCCTTCCAACCGAAGCAAGGTCCGAACTCGGTTCAAACCACATCCGAATTTCGGACCAACCCATCCGAATTCGGATCCCATGTCATCCGGATCCTTTAACTTAGAAGTTTTCTTTCAAAATCAAGGGTAACTCGGGTGCAGGTCTGCACTTTTGTCCCTTCGGATTTAATGCTCAAAACTACCAAAACTTTTCATATTTATTACAAACGGCTTGGGGTCATTCCCAAACATATATATACCCTTTATAACACATTTTAAGCCGTCAAGAACACCATTTTATTCCTTTTGAATCATCAAGAGTTCATAAACTCCATTTTCGGGTTTTTGAGCTAAAACCCATCAAAATCCATAAAACTTGAAAAATATGATTTAAAATGATGATTCTAACTATATTTCATCATCATAACTCAAGATCTAACGATTTCTCCATAACATTCATAAAAACCCATTTGGGTTTCTCATCTTCTTCGTATGAAGATGGAGAGGAGAAGAAAAATAAAATAGCAAGATTTATAGACAAGAGTGGTTACCTCTTGGATCTTTCAAAAACGACGAAGCTTTCAACAAAAAGCCGATTTTTGGCTTCTCCTTCTCCTTCTTCTCTTCTCTCTCTATTTGGAGTTTTTGAAAAAGATGAACACACACACATAAAGTGTGTGTGTCTGCGTAGGTTGTGAGTCAAAAAGAAGAAGATTTCTTCTTCTTTTTCTTTCCCATCCACAACTTTCACATATTTACCATTTATACCTTGGAATTAATTGCATTTCTTTTAAAGTCCCCACTACACATTTAAACATATATGTATAATAGTTTCCAACACCATCATTTATATATATATATATTACAAAATTAATTATATTCCAATTCTCGAAATTCCTTACAATGAATATTATTTATTGATTATCTTAAATAATCGGGCCGTTACAATCTTGCTCTTAATTGACATGTATCCATTATAAAAATCATCCTGAAAAATTGTTCAAATGTTATAAAATATAAAATATTGCAATTATAAGGTCATAATGACACAATAGAAATCATATGGATTTTTGTTAAACAGTAATCAATCGGTAATTACTCACATCACTGGATGATTTTCGCGACGTGTTTCCCTAAAAGACACTCAACTCAACTTGTCTTTCTTCTTTGTATCCTATATGCCAAACACTCATCAATACACAACGAATTTCAATAAAACAATGCTTTTTTCAATAAAACAATATTACATAAAATCCAAGACACCAACAATAAAACAATGCATTTTTCAATAAAACAATTGAACTGTTGTGTTCAATTGTTCAATTCAAATTGAATGTCTAATTTAAGAGCATAGGATGCACAAAAAGTTCAGTCAAATTATGATTTCAGCAGAACAAAAAAAAAAAAACAAGTCAAACTTGATTCAAGAAACCAATAACATTCATTTTATAAGAAAGGTCAGCAATTGTGTTGTATTTATCTGAATATAGATTTGCATAAAAAGAACAAATAACATTCAAACTATAGTGTTCTATTTATTTGAATTCCATAAAATGATACAACTCCCAACAAATAAAAGCAAATTTGTTCTCTCAGTCATAAATTCTACAATAATGAAGCTACAACAATTACATTCCCACAAGTAAATTGCTAACAATAATTAGTTTTTGGAAAGGAGTTCAAGCAACAAAAGGTGCCAGAATGGACTGAAGCCAAACATGGACTATAATGGACTTGAAAGGATTTTACAAGAAATCCGTCAATTAAAACAAGGTGGAGGAAGTAACTGAGGAAGCAGCTTCATTTAATAAGCAAATGAATGCTTTGATAGCATTGCGGATACTTTGTGTCTTGCTAATATTGACTTAGTTACGTCAGTTCCTAAGGTCAAAAATGTTGTAGTATCTTCGATGATCCGGCGAGCTGGAAATGCACTTCAGTAAGCTCTATATTCTCTCTCTGTGTGTGTGTGTGTGTGTGTGTCTGGGAGTGTGTATAGTGTTTTACGTTGGCAAATTTTGCTTGCGATTATATTATGTGAGAAGTCATACATGATACATGATTTACTCAATATCATCTTGATTGAACGGTGATCAAATATATTACTCAATATCATTAAGAACATCTAGATCATTCAAACCTCTAAATCATTCAGCGCTAAATCATTTAGCAACTACCAAACAACTCCTAAATTAGAATGACAAAAAGGCACGAGATTAAATGGATACAACAAAAATATTCCAATTTAATTATATGCTCCCTTATATGCTCCAATTTAATGACAAGAAGGCACGTGATTAGTATTTAAAGACGCAACAACTTTTTTATCCAGTGTTTATTACGCGGCTAGCCCTTTGGTAGTAAATCAAAATTATTTGTTGACTTTTAAAGTAAATGATTTTGAATTTGAGAATGAAGATTTCCAAAATATGGCAACACGTTGAAAGTAAATTTTATTTAATATTTTAAGGAAATGCCACTCATTTTTAATTGTGTCACCGCTTTAAACCCGACGGTAAATGTTGGTGTGTGGAAACATTAATCGAAAGTATTGTATATGCTTTTGGTTTACATGAAGATGAAGATGACCCCAAATTTTTTTTTTTTCCAAAACCAAGTAAACTATTTTAACAAATGTTTTTGAGAGTTATTCGATATTTATTTACGAAAATGCGGTATGAATAATGTAATACACGAACAAATGAGAAGAGAAAAATCATCTAGTAGAGGTGAAAGTGAAATATCACTTTTAACAACACACTTTTAAATTCCTAATCCAAACGAGCATATAATTCCAGCCCGGGTAGCGAGTTAGAAAAGAAATATGGTCATTGGTTAATAAAGTTACGGAACTATGTTCCAGAGACCAAATAAGAATGCGTATTTAATGAAACAAATTATTAAATTAATACCACTTATTTATAAATGAAAGGGTTAATATTGAAAAAATCCTATAAACTATTATAATTTTCACGACGATTAAGTCCCTAAACTTTTTATACGATTGTTTAAGTCTCTAAACTATCATCTGCCTACAACTTCCCCGTCTCACACAGAGGGAATCAATCATTATAGTAATTAGTCAACTAGATGAGGCGGTCGTTTGGTCCGGGAATGGGTAGCGGCGACGATGGTGGCGACAGAAGGATGATCAAGACGGTTCACAGAGCCATGCATGGTAACAAATCTTTAAAAATAAGGATGGGAGGACAAATTCTAGTCTGATCCACAACTATCCTTAGTCGAAATAAAACAAATATTACAGTAAAACTTGTTATGAAAATAATATAATAGAACAACAGAAACAAATGATAATTTTGTAACCCTTATTTTATGAATGAATTAAATTTGGTGACGTGAATTTTTATACGCATAGATGTGTGCATTTAAATTTTTTTAGTGATGTACAATAAATCGATAAATGACAAGTAGGGGTGTCAATATGGCCGAACAATTAAATGACCCATTGTAAAAAACTAAAATAGAACATATTTTTTTAAAAAATGAAAATTTATAAAACGGTGTATTAAAAAAATTGTTCTTTGAAAAAAATTTCAAAATTAAGTAAAATTTATGACTTTTGGTCATCAACCCGTTTGACCCGTATATTTGAACGGACTGAAATTGCCACCCCTGATAGGGATGGCACCCGCGGGCGGCGGGCACGGATACACATCACCCGTCACCCGTGCCCGCGGGTATTTCAATACCCGCCACCCGCCAACGGGTATATTTTCTCGCCCATGCCCGCCACCCGCGGATACCCGTGGGCACGGGTAAACCCACGAGTTTCACCTTTTTTTACAATTATAAACATTTTTTTACCCAACAAAACATAAAGATATTGCAAACACATCCAAATAATAATAATATCAAACATACAAACACAAATACATAATAATAATTAATGTTTCCAAACTCAAAGTAGTTCGCCAACATTATAAGTTTATAACAATGAAACAACATACCAACGTTTTATTATATAAGAATACATCCATTAAACGTTTTATAGCAAACCCAAATACACGTTTACCACTTCCACCATGCTCGCTCACACCTCCATTACGGTCTGTTTTCAGATAAGAATAATGTTATTAAAAACTTAAATATGATATATTATATATATATTACTTATATACACTAAATTTGTGTTAATTGTACCTCTTCATCAGCATCGTTTATCTTAGAAGATCCAACACCTAAAACATACAAAACTTATTGAAATGGTTGCTACGGCTGGGACTGGTTCACTGGTAGAGGACTAGAGGGAATTAGGGAAATGGGTCATGAGTATTAAAAAAAAATATTATTATTTTTATTATATATATATATATATATATATATATATATATATATATATATATATATAATGACTATATTTTGCGGGTTTAACGGGTATATCCGCGGGTGAAGGTGACGGGTTTCACGGGTACGGGTGGCGGGTATACCCGCGGGTGAAATAGTAAACCCGTGCCCGCCCGTCACCCGCCAGCGGGTATGATTTTGTACCCATGCCCATGTCCACGGGTGTGTTTTCATGGGTTTACCCACCCATAACGGGCGGGTATCCACGGGTTTCGGTTTTTTTCTCGCCCATTGCCATCCCTAACCCCTGATGACAATGTAAATAGGTAAATTACGTTGCATGTTCGTGTAATCATAAATCGTGTTAATATGATTTCATTGCATTACTTGATAAAAATAGGAAAACGTTGTTGCAATATTTGATAACAAGTTCAAACGTCATTGCATAAATTATATTAAAAGTGATTTCGTTGTATAAATTGATAAAAGATGAAACGTCATTGCATAAATATGGAGTTAACCATATATATATATATATATATATATATATATATATATATATATATATATATATATATATATATATATATATATATATATATATATATATATATATATATATATATATATATATATAGGTTCAAATGAGTACCACTAGTTTTGCGGAGTACCGGAGGCACCTCGCTTAAAATCATTTTTTTTGAATTTTTTTTTCATAATCATGTTTAAATTAATAATACAAGACTACTTGCAAAAAATCACAAATAAACACACACTAGAATTATGTGAAACGTGTGTGTTCACATGAACTGTACTGTTATGAATATGTGTTCACAACTAAGCATGTTCACATGAATTTTTTCACGTTTACATGACTTTTAAAATGATAGAAAGTGTAAATGTATATAATTTTTTTACAAATAACATTATATTATTTGTATCTAAATGAATATGAAAAAAAATTAAAAAAAAAACTTTTTTTTCGGAGCATGTTCACATCCGAAACCCGTGTGTTCACAGGTACTCACGGTACTCTGGAATTTTTAGGTACTTACACGAACCATATTCTATTATGAACAAAAATTCAAAAAAATGGTTTTAAGCGAGGTTCACGAACCATATTCTATTACGAACCGTGTGTTCACAGGTACTCACGGTACTCCGCAAAACTAACGGTACTAATTCGAACCCAAATCACACACACACACACACACACACACACACACACACACACACACATATATATATATATATATATATATATATATATATATATATATATATATATATATTCAGATTCAAAAAAGTCACTCTCGAAAGCAAGTGCACCCGGAGTAAACCACCCTTAAAAAACTTAATTTTATTAATTATTTTTTCATAAGATTTATTTTTTGAATCTTGATGTTGATATTTTGATACAAATATTATAATGTCGTTTTATAAATGTCTATGCAAAAAATTTATATGTGCACAACTGGATACGTTAGAATCTCATATGAGGATGCTGATGAACCTGATTCAAAGTATAGATGTTGGTTTTTGCAATTATAATTAAGTTACTAGCTAGCAATATATGTATTTTTTTTTTTTTTTGGTTGTAGACGTACAATGGCATTTCTGAGAGTACGTTAGCTTGAATCCAGCAGTTACACATGCAATTCAGTTATGAGTTGGATATATGAGAATTCAAAGGAAATTGTAGAGAAGATATATATATATATAAGAAAACGCTGGTGAAGTACAAGAGAGATGGGGATATATATATATATATATATATATGGTGCATTGTTTGAGGTGAAACTTAGATCGATCGAAGCTCTTTCTTTCTTTCTTTCTTTCGGTGATGGTAGTACTGTCGATCTTGATTGGAATTGGGAGTCGAGCCCGCATGCATGCAAGTGATCATGATTGTGACCAACCCGGCCAATATATATATAAGTATTGGAGGTTATCATGATGGATTGATCATTGATCATCCCTCGATCACATGCATGCATGCATGTTATATATGTAGTCATGAAAGTGACAATTAATTATCATAAATTAATTCATGCATAAATCAATTAAGGTTTCCATCTATCTATCTCCTCCATCATGGCACTTGTTTTTATGCACAACCCAACTAGCTAGCTAACTTTTGTTTGTTTGAACCGCAAACTATCCTACTCTTTTACCTTAATTAAGACGTACTTTCTCCACCTAAATTTCAATTTGCCTCCGACGAGAGTCGAACCCGTGATCTCTCACTTCCATAACACTTCTCTTACCAGATGGGCTAAACCTTATTGATACAATCGGTTTTTATATATATATCCATCTGATTGTTTTCGATCAGGATGTATTAATTAATGTGGTTTTGCATGCTACATGCATGATTTTGATATGGAAAGCTAGCGCGCTAGAATGTTTTGAATCATATATATATATATATATATATATATATATATATATATATATATATATATATATATATATATATATATATATATATGTTATCATTAATTAATGTTACTACTGATCGAATGCAGTAGCTAGTTTTTCTGGATATTATATTTAGAAAGAAACAAAAATAACCAACCTAACGTACGTACCCTGCATGCAGACTGCTCCCACTGTCCCACATATATGCATACTCGTTTGCATTAATTAATTTTGAGGTTAACTAATTAAACATTGGATATATTGTTAGAAATTATAAATGTTATTGAAACTTTAGTTAGTTTATTATGTGACAATTAATATTGTAAATATATATCTATCCCAAGTTAAGTACCGATATTATCCCAAAACCGGTTTATGGTAGTTACTCTGCAACTGTACGTCATTAGGACAGTTGCATCTATGCGAACAGATGTGTCTGTTGACACAAAAACAGAAGCCTATATATACCTGTATTTGTACCCGTATGTACATGTGTGATATTCAGAAATAAAAGTGATTATTAGTGTATATTTCTGTGTTCTTGTTACTGCCATTCATTTGTTCTATATCTGCATTTTCGTCCGCAAACATGAGTAACAGCAACTATGTACAAGATGTATTCAATGGATCGTATGCATCTGAATGTGATGATCCATATACTTCGAGAGTTTTATTTCATCAAAAAACAAAATTAAAGAGCCAACATATATGATATATATAGTGCCACTGCCACCGTTGGTATCATCATAATTGTCATGCATGGGAATTGAAAACAACGTAAGATCGAACAAGCAGCCAACATGATATATGTTTAAGGAAAAATTCAGATGCATACACACACACACACACTTACTTCATTCTCTATATATCTATCTATCTATCTATCTATTATATGTATATATGTAAGCAGCTAGCTAGCTAGCTAATATAGTATTTTACCTAGCTATATATTGCATGTATGCATCTCAGAGGGATATCGATATCGATTGTTGGCCGGCGGCAGCTGCTTAAGCTAGCACTTCAATTCCAATTTTGTTGATGACGCGCGTACTCTTCTTATATGCATGGATCATGGATTCAATTCCCTCCACAAGGTGGTAACTATATATCATGCATCCAAATAAACTAATTAATTAAGCAGCTAATATATACATATATGACCAAATAAGTACAAAATTTAATTTAATTTGAATCAACTTAAATTTGATGAATTGAATGGGATATATATATATATATACTCACAGTAACAGTGGTGGTGGTGTGTTGTTGCAGTTGTGATGTGGGTACGTCGTTGAGGTTGATGAGGGTGGAGGTGGAGGTGGAGGTGAGGAGGCGTCTCTCGGGCACAGGCTTTACAGGGGGAGAGGCAAGGTTAAGGTGGTGATGCAGGTGGTGGTGGGTTAGGGCTGAGGAGGAATTGACAGAGGGTGGGGTTGGGACCACCAACAGATCCTCAACCTGGGAAGATGAAGAAGAACAAGAAGTGGACATGTTTGGCCATAGGAAAGTGCCTTCTGGTCTGCATAGTCTGAATCCACTCTTCAGCCTCTCAATCTTTGCTGCTTTTCCTTCACCTGCAGGTGCTGCACCTACTAATTTCCCTTCACATGTCTCTCTCTCACCTGCTTCTTTCTTATCTGCTGGGCCTGGGCCTGGGCCTGGGCCCTCCTCTTTCAGCTCATCACCACTAATTAATTCTGTGCCAGCCTTACCCTCTGTTCTTGCTTCCATCTCTCTTGTCTCCTTACCAACCTCTGCTACCTGCATCCATGCCTTCACACATTTCCAATTGTTTTCATTCTTTGTTTTATCATGTTATTTCCCCCGTACACTAACACATCTGTGTCTATATATCTCTCTCTCTCTCTCTCTCTCTGTGTGTGTGTATATATATATATATATATATATGTGTGTGTGTGTGTGTGTGTATGTATTTATGGTGTGTTGTACGTTGTACGTTTACGTCATAATTCTCTTCTACTGTTCTCTATAGCGACACACACACACACACACTGACAAAAAGGGAATTGTTAATTAAAAGTAGCAAATTTTATATATAAGTGAGGTACCAACATATTAATTAATTAAATTGGTTGCTGTACGTTACATGGATGCTTCATCAACTGATATATATTGCTAAACCCAAAAAATATCCAGGTTCCAAAATAATAATCTCCATAAATATTAATAAATGTGTACTCAAATATAAGTATGTTGCTCCTACAGAAACTTTCTTAACAATTTAATCAATGTTAACTAAAAAAATATTAATGAAGCACACGCAATTAATGCACCAAAAAGCGTCACACACTTGGACCAAAAATATTTAATAGTAACTTAATTAATTAATTAGATAGGTCTCACAACACATATTTAATAGTAACTTGTCAAGAATATTATAAATTGAATATTTATGACTTAATTTACCTCTATCTTTTTCAGTAAATCTGAAATGATCAGCATCTGTTTCTTGCATTTTTCCTGCTAATTAAAGAAAGAATGAAAGATGAGATGTTTGATCTAGCATTTTTTCAGTGAGCCATGGGAAAATTATTAAGCAATTAATTAAAATGTACCCTTGAGAGGATTGAGTTGTCTGTATCAGAATCTGAAGGAAGCAAAAAATTACAGATATCAACAACTTGCAGTTGCTTTGGACTCGAGTCAACACGTTCAGAAACCACATTTATAGTTTGACTTTGATCTTGCTTATTCTTTGAAATTAACTCCTCAATATCCCTGTTTCATTTACATATATATATAGACAACAAATCAATGGTCTAAATAGTTAGACCGCAGACAATTCATTAAATTAATCCGCAATATTGTATACTCTACTATACTTGGTTGCTGAGGAAAAGTGATTAAAAACAAGTTTTTCATTCAATTCTTTCCAAATTAAAAATATATGAAATTAAAATAATACCTTTTGATATTTGAAATTTCTTGTTTGAGATGAGTCAGTTCTTTGGCCATGATGGGATCCTGGATGGGAGAATCGCCGGGTTTCCAACCAGGTGGTGGAGTCCAGAAAGGGTCAGTCACTCCAGCATCCTTCCTGATTTTAAGAAGATCAGCACTTTCCAGCCAGTATTCCATTGCGCCATCAGCATTGTGTGATCGTCGAAACCGTAAAGCGCCACCAGGTGCCACCTTGTTTGCCACATGCTTGAGCAGATGGTCTAAAAGCCCAGTGTCACCTATCCTCTTTCGTGCTTCAAGTCTAAGTTCAGGCCTTGTAATTGGGTTGCCGATCATTGCTTGCTTTTCCATCATTGCTTCTAGAAGACTTTGCTCCGCTGCCATGTACCTTTAATTTCACACACACATTTATTTATATGCAATTAATGCAACGATTGATGATTAATATATAATTATACAATCATATATTATATATATAATAACTTCAAGAAGCAATTAATGAATTGAAGCATTAATTACCTTTCCTTTGACCATCTATCATTAGGATCTCTGAGTGCTAACTTCTTGCATTTCTTCATGGGCTTTTTATCAACTTGCCATGATTGTTTCACTTGTTTAGCCCGCTTCCTTTTTCTCAAAATTCTGCCACTTTTCAACTTTCTCTTATGATCATCAGTATGGGTTAGGGTTTCTTCTTCAGGTTCGGGTTCGGGTTCAGCTTCATCATCCTTCTCCTCCTTATCTCCATATTCATCATCTTTAATTTCTTGTTGATCTTTCACTTTTTCACCTTCAACGAAGCTCGAAGAAGATTGTGTTTTGCTCGTATCTTTGCGTCTCCCGACAAACATAACTTGCCTTCTTACACCCCACCTTATCATCTCATTGTTCTTCAGTTCTTTCGCCAATCCAATGTCCTCATGATTTATAACCAAATTCCCTTCAGAGTTAGGGTTGGTCAGCCAGAAAGTCTTCAAATGCTTCTTCTCAGCAAATTCTTGAGATGGAACTTGGCGTAAAAGAACTTTGCCGGCAAGCTTTATTCCCATCACAAACTTCTCATCTAAGGCAGGATACATTTCCGTGATTCCATTGCTAAAATAAGTATGCAACGACAGAATGCTCGGATACCGAATAGCAACATTCAAATCAGTTTTCTCACTCACCTGAAAAATTAGATCATCAACAAACTCCAGAACAGTTAGACGTAAAAAATTTCAATTCATTCTATCAAAGATTCAAAATCAATAAACCCTAGCTATTTTATCGATCTTTCGAAAGCATTTGATTACCATAACAATACGGGTGGACCTCAGCTGAACAGGAGTTCTCGGAGGAAGGTTTTTGTGGTATATTTCGTAAACAGAGCCCAATTCAACATCTTCATCTGCTTCACATATGAAATCATCATCAACCATTGTAGAGAAACGAGAATGAATTGAAAGCAACAAACAATTTAATGTCTATTCTAAATTGCTAATGGAGTATATATGTATTAATACATGCATGAATGAAGATTTTCCTACCGTTGCTATCAAGCAGAAGTTGTCTGGCCAAAGGAGTTGCTTGTTCTTCCATATCTTGATCTCTATCTTCTTTCACTCTCCCTCTGTTCATTTGAAGATCTGATATTTTTTTGCTTTTGGACAGGATGATAAAACAAATGGCGCGTGGGGTAAAGGAGCGTGTGGGCTAGAGAGAAATAAAAAAACAAAACGATTACTATAACAGAAAAGGCAAAGATCGTTCTGGTTATAATGAAATGCCGCTCCCCTTAGGGTTAATTATGGCGCTTCCATTTTCACTCTCAGTTTCAAAAAAGTTTTGATTTCCAAAAATGTATAACGAAAAAAAAATTAATAAACAACATAATTCTGCATATTGCATAAATAATTAAGCAAAACTATGAATATTGTAAAAAACTTTGATGATTGTATAAATTTACTCTGAAATGTATTCCGAAAAATACTGGAAATGTTTAAATTTTAGGGTTTTGCAATTTGCATATATCCACAGCGAAATCTATGTATAAATATTATTTCAAAAAAATTCCAAGAATAGAAAAAGTACATGATATCGAGATTCACCGATCGATCCACACGCTCGTCAACACATAAATGGACTAATAATATATTTGAATCATGTGTGTAGTTTTAAATATCTAAATACATGATTATATATATGTACCATAAACGAGTTGATCCCCAGAAAAAGCAAAAGCAATAAAAGCGGTTAATGATTTGGAAGGGTTTTGACTACAAAAATGAAGCTGAAGAAATACTAGCTTACAAAAAAGTAAGGAGAAAAGCATTTAAGAAGCTCGTTGAATCCGTGGATTTATTCGAAAATGGAAGAATATCAGATAAGTGAAGACACGAAAGCTACATTTAATACATTACATAAATATATACATAACACAGATCCATTTTAGTCAAAAAGAAGCAAACTCAAACTGTTAAAAATTTGTCGTGTACGTATTACAGACATCAAGAATAGAAACGCAAACTGAGATTGATTAATATATCAATATAACACAAACTATTCCATGAACAACTGATCGAAGGTGAAAAAGTTAATTAACCATCATACCTTCTAAATCAATGCAGATTGTTTATCAAAACCCTAGCGATCGATCCATCAATTCTTTTAACAGCTTGCAACTACAGCGTTGTTCTTGAGAAGATTCAATGTATAATGCAGGATTTACGTAAACTGCTATACGATCATAAACGAAGAAGAAGCTTTCTTCAAAATTTCTCACAGATATGATACTTCTAGAGAGAGAAAGAGAAATCCTGTTCTATTAAAAAGATTTAGAGAGAGAGTGTGTGTGTGTGTGAGGTGCATACGTGCCGCACCTCACGTGTTTATGTAATAAGCATGGATGGTATTGCCGTCTGGTTCCTAGACTTGTGAATTTACTTTTATGCCCCCACTTTCCACTGTCATTTGCATTTATAACTAACTTTTATGGAGTGCCCCTAACCGTAATTTGATTAATTGTGTGTACTTTAAAAACAAAATAACCTCAAAATATATAACGAGCCGAGTTTAAGCTTGTAAAATATTCAATTATATTCGATTTCTTATAAGGTATTATGTGTAGATAGAAGAACTCGAGAAGATGATACACGGAAATCATTGTAACGTGTCGGAACCAAACTGCGTCAAGATCGATCCAAGACCCATATGATACAACACACAGTAACACATTTATCAGTAATATGATTTCGGGATGATATAAGACATAAATAGCAACAAAACCGTATGATAAAACCGAAACAGGAGCAGGGCCGTCCCATGGATTTTGGAGGCCCTGTACAGATTCTGCATACGACATAGGCCCTTAATTACGAAAAATTTAAATAGTAGATTACTCATTTTGCAACTGAGTTTTAATATATAAATTAGATGTCGTGAATGACAAGTTTTATGTGTTTGTATATTCAATTAGACTTCTAAAATGATATATAATATGCTTAAAACGAAATAATGATTAGTACTTCGTTTGATACTCCGATCATTTTTACGATTGTGAGGCCCTACAAAATCGGAGGCCCTGTGCGGTTGACCTTCTCGCACGCCCTAAAAGACGGGCCTGAACAGGAGTATATGGTATGGTACTAGATCTCAAATTCTATACGAATCAGTGTTGATGTTGCCATAGTACGACGCAGTTCGATCTGTTCAATTGCACGTTCTGACGAACTACAACCATTATGCGCCGTATATTGAGTCGAATTCAAATGATAGTTTGTTACTTTATTGGAGTACTTTTACACATGATAGAAATCTTCAAATAGTCGAAGTATGTTTTATCAAGCATTTCTTTGATTGATGTTGAGCTAGTCAAGCTTGATCTTACTTGAGAGTTTGCGTATATAAAAAAGGCTCGTGAAGTTATTAAACCGAGTTCAATATTATCCTAACACCATTAAATGATTGAGTTTACAATTCTAATTAAGGTGGAATAGCTTGAACACACATATAAATTATGTTTCTTAAAACATCTTGGATTTGAGGCCTCACTGCAAGAAACAGGAAATCTGACGAAGGCCATTTGCGGCAACATATGTCGTCGCAAAAAAACACTAAAAGACAAAAATAAGTTGATTTTTGACTGAGCTCGGTCAAAGAACAGGGAAACCCTTTTGCGGCGACAATGTCGTCCCGCAAATACTCAATATATATATATATATATATATATATATATATATATATATATATATATATATATATATATATATATATATTGGCATTAAAATTACTATTTTCACGGTGAAAAGACCGCCTTTTTTCAAAGCTTCGACGTCGACTTTCTGGGGAATCCGCGACGACATGTTACCGCCCGACAGAACCCTACCGCTAAGACGACACGTATTGGTTCGCCGCAAATGGTGTCCTCCTCATTTACCCTAACAGGCGCCGTTTTCCACATTTCCTCTTCATTTTCCAAACGACTTAATTTCAAGATCATCTCTCTCCCGGCTGGTGATTCGACTCTCTCTCTCTCTCTCTCTCTCTCTCTCTCTCTCTCTCTCTCTCTCTCTCTCTCTCTCTCTCCCTCCCTCCCTCTGGGTGATTATTTACTTCACGTTTGCTTCCATCTCCGGCCACCACGCCATAAGCTTTTTCGGCCATCACAACTAGCATCTCCAACCATCACATGGGGTGTCTCCAGCCACCATTTCTCTCCATTTTCTCAGGTGAAAGTTGGATTTCTCCCGACGAAATCTTAAAATTTGTTTCATTTAACATAAATGTCTACTTTTTACATGAATTTTTTAAATCTTTAAATAAATTATATGTTTTGATTTTTCCAGTGGTCGATATTTAAAGTTGTTGCTCGGTCCGGTGAACACTCCGGTTGATCGACATTTGTTATCTTTTTTGATTTTTACGTATTTAAGCTATTAAATCATTATCTAATGGGTTTATTATGAATAAAAACCAACATGTTTTCATTTTTTTTTGCGTTTTCGTCCCTCCATGTTACTTTTTCCATAAAAATCCTTAAGTTAATTTTTTCTTTTTAGTTTAGTGAAAAATTGGACATTAGAACCTGATTTTTCAGTTTTTGAAAACCCGGTTCACAAACTATAACCGGAGTCTAATATCCAAAGTTCACTATACCAAAAATAATAAAATAACTTGAGGTTTTTTATGAAAAAAAATAACATGGAGTGACGAAAACGCAAAAAACGTGAAAACATGTTGGTTTTTTCATAATAAACATGATCTATTATCATTATTCAAAACATTATGTTTTAAATTTGTACAAAAAAATATGATTGTTTTTAATATAATTTTTAGTAGAAAAATAGTTTTGTATGAAAAATTTGTATTTAATTGCATTATGTTTTTTATGATTTAGAAAGAATTAAAAAATTATAATTATTATGTATGTTAATATGTGTTTTTAAAAATATGTATAGTTTTGTTTGTTATTACTTTAGTTTAAAATTGCATAAAATATATTAGTATATTATTACTAGTAATTAGTGTTAACTAGTGTTATTAAAAAAATTAATTTTAAAGTAACATAAAGTAGAAGATATATATTATAAATTTAATATATTATAAAAATGAAATAAGTTAATTTTTTTTCAATATCTTGTAGTGCTGACTAAAAATAGCAACTCATACATAGAGCTTGATTCATATTCATTAATTTTTAACTTAACTAAGTTTCAACATGTGTGAGTGTGTGTGTAGGAGGGGTTCAATGAAAAACCAACATGCATCGGAAAACCTTGAAAAACCTCAATGCACCACCACAAATGCACCACAATTCCCGCATGATGCATCATATTTCCCGCGTGATGTACCAAATTCCCACGCGATGCATCAAATTCCCGCGTGATGCATCGACTTTCTGCGTGATGCATCACCTGATCCAATGGCTATAAAGTGGTTCCCGGATTTTCCGATGCATATAGGTTTTCCATTGAACCCACCCCTCTCTCTATGTGTGTGTATATATATATATATATATATATATATATATATATATATATGTATATATATATATATATATATATAATAATAATAATAATAATAATAATAATAATAATAATAATAAAATGTTGGTTTGACACAAAACATAAATTATCATACTTGAGTATTTTTTTCGTGTTGATAAATAGTCAATATGAACTAATTAAACATTCAAAAAAATATCAAGCATGACAGTTAATGTTATTGTATAAGCAAATGTTTTCTACCTATTTAAATAATTTGTGTCTACTGATTTAAAAAATAGAATTTGTAAGTTTATTTCAAGTTGTTGGATTTATCAGAAACATTTTTTTGGATTAGACTATCGAAAAGTTACAGAATTATAAAATCTACGTCAGTAATTACAACCGGTTCAGCAAGTTGTTGGTACCTTTTTCTTGAAAAAACATCAAACAGTGAGTGAGAATCAATATATTTTAACATAATTTCTCTAAAATTATGTGGGTGAGAACCAAAAGTCCTTGAAAACTATTTTTCAAACACACCATCATGACAAGTGAAATAAGTTGATCGATGTAGTAAGTTTGTACATGACATGCAATTAATCCTACATAAACAAATAAGAAGATAATCATAATTTGAAAATTCTAGGATTACATTTAGTAAGCGAAAATTTTTAGTTTAAAAATTTTAATAAAACTAAATAGATAGTGTTTTTTTTAAGTTTTAGTTTTAGGGAAATTGAAAAGGAAAACTCAAAAAGAGTGGTTTTGTAGAAAAAGCCAAAAACCAACACAATGAGCAAGACACGTGTCAGCTGATAATGGGCTGAGAATTTAGTTGCTAAACAAAAGTTGGTAAAAATAATCAGGTGGTGGTGGCAGCCTGGCAGGGGTGTTCCAAAATTTGAAATTCGGATAACAAACTATCAAAAATTTCAGATTTGGATAGTAAAATTTCAAATATTCGGATATTCGAAAATCCAAAACAAACATTTTATTTTAAAATTTTTATATATCTTTTGTATCGATTATTTACATAATATTGAATGTTTATTATTATTCAAATGTATATTTTTTCGTTTTATCTTGATATTATTTTTATTTATTCGTTTTGAGTAAAATAATCCGGATACATTTAGTTTGTGATATATTATCTTTAATATGTATGTTTTTTTGAACTAAACACTATCCTACTATTCCTAAACTACTTCTTAACCCCAAGACTTGCTTTCTCCATCTAAATTTTAACTTGCCTCCGATGCTCCGACGGGAGTCGAACCCGTGACCTCTCACTTAACCACATTGGTCTCGCTAGGCCAAAGGCCCTTTGGTCTTTAATATGTATGTGAATATATAAATTTGTATTTATGATATTTGAATATATGGTTTAATTTTAAAAAAAAATTAAAATAAGAATTTTCAAATGTTTGGATAATCCGATATCCGAATCCAAAATTTCGGATATCTGAAAATCAGATATTATTTCAGATTCAGATAGCAAAAATCACTGTGCAAAATTTTGAATATCGGGTTTCAGACATCAAGTGGTGGAGGAGGAGAGATTTTTGATTTGGTATTTGCATTTTTATGTTATAGGATTGGATTAATTAATTCTGTGCCTGGCTAAAGCCTTTACACTTTCTGTTTCTGATTCCGCCTGTACGGTACCTGTCGCCTCCTTACCAACATTCCATCCACCACCTTCAAAACTTTCATTTTTTTATTTTTACATTCCCCCCATAAACAAATAAAATATATATATTTAATAATAACATAAATTTATTATAAATAAACAAGTTTTTCTAAAAAAATAATTTTTTTAAATGACTTTCCATTTTCCTATAAAGATTACAATTAAAGCTGATAACTTTGCCCGTTCAAGCATACAAGTCAAACGATTTGACGACCAAAAATAAAAAATTGTACATAATTTTAAAAATTTTTCTAGAGAACTATTTGTTTAATAAACCCTTTTTTCATTCATTTTTAAAAAAAAGTTATGTTCTAGATTAGTATTATAGTACGAGTCAATTTTATCGTACCACCTGTTTAGTCCGTTGGGTCAAAATTTTCGTCCCTACATACAATGTATCATTTAACGTTTCATGCAAAAGGCCAAGTACCTATCTTATGATGGCGATTGTGAATTATATATACATACATTTACGTAATGGTCTCCTCCAATGAAAATTTTTCTTTTTTTCTTTCTTTTTTTTTAACTTTGATTTCAAATTTTCATAATACACCATCATCTTAGTGTTATCTTTTATTTAGCCCTTTTATTTTGATAAATTTTCACTTAGTTTTCTTTAAACAATTATTATTACAACATTTTCTTACATATTTAAAATTATGATTTTAATTATACATATGTTTGTAATTGTCTTTTGAAACTATTATGTTATGTTTAATTGTATAAAAAAACTTTATTATTCAGATACGCAATACAAAATTCTAATAAAATTGTTTTATAATTAAAATATAACTATTTAAAATTTTAGATTTTTTTTATAAATTTTCATTTAGTTCTCTTTCAACAATTATTATAACAACATTTTCTTACATATTTAAAATTATGATTTTAATTATACATATGTTTGTAGTTGTCTTTTGAAACTATTTATGTTATGTTTAATTGTATAAAAAAACTTTATTATTCGGATGCATAATACAAAATTCTAATGAAATTGTTTTATAATTAAAATGTAACTATCTAAAATTAAATTTTTTTATTAAATATGATCATATATAACATTGAGCATTACTATTATAACGTTGCAAACTCTAATCGATGTATTAGAGACATCACCGTTATAAATTTAATTGATTTGGCCGTAAAACCAATAAATAAAATTGACGATTAAACCTAATCAATGTCAAAATTTCAAATTATGGTTATGAATATTTGATTAATTAATTCTGGTTCCGATCCGATTTAATACGACATTGTTTGTAATTTTAGCATTACAAAATCTAGAAAACCAATGATAAGAACCGACTAACAGTATCATTTGTCTTGCTTCTTGAATCTTATCGACTTTCCAATTTTATTCTTCGATGTTGGTTCAGTTGTGTTTCGTTGTTTGAAAAGCATTTTTTATTTGTTTTTAACATTTATTTTTATAATTAATACTTTAGACCCCGCAGCAACGCGCTGTTTTTGACACATGGCTACCCGTGAATGGTTGTGTTTTTTTTTTTTACTTTTTCTAATTTTGGTTTTATGTGTTTTCTTTTTCTTTTTTTTTTTAATTTTAAACTTTTTCTAATTTTTTTTAATTTTGGTTTTTATTTTTAATTTTAAACTTTTCATTTTAATTTTAAACTTTACATAATACACTTTTATCTTTGTGTTATCTTTTATTTAACACCCTTATTTTAATAAATTTTTGTTTAGTCTTCTTTTAACATTTATTATTACAGTATTTTCTTACACATTCAAAATTATGATTTTAATTATACATATGTTTGAAGTAATCTTTTGAAACTATTATCATATGTTTTATTGTATGAAAAATTCTTTACTGTACAAATGCACAACACAAAATTCTAATGAAATTGCTTTATAATTAAAATATAACTAATTAATATTCAGATTTCGTTGAAACAAGACCAACCATGATTGGTTGTTTTTTCTTTTAATTTTAAATTTTTCATAACAAACTCTTATCTTTGTGTTATCTTTTATTTAACACCTTTATTTTAATAATTTTTTGTTTAATCCTCTTAACATTTATTATTACAAAAATTTCTTACACATTTAAAATTATGATTTTATTTATACGTATGTTTGAAGTTATCTTTTGAAACTATTATTTTTTTCTTTTTTTTTTAATTTAAACTTTTCATAATACACCATTATCTTTGTGTTTTCTTTTGTTTAATTGCCTTTATTTTAATAAATTTTTGTTTACTTCTTTTTTAACATTTATTATAATAAAATTTTCTTATACATTTAAAGTTATGATTTTATTTATACATATGTTAGAAGTTATCTTTAGAAACTATTATGTTATGTTTAATTGTATAAAAAATAATTTATTATTCAAATGCACAATACACCATTATAATGAAATTGCTTTATATTTAATTTGTAACTAATTGATATTCAGATTTTGTATTAAATATGATCATGTTTAACATTGAACATTACTATTATAACGTTGGCAAGTCCTAATCTATGTATTGGAAACTGCTTTATAATTAAAATATAACAATATCTATGTATCTATCTGTGCATATATCTTTGCTAAATCAAAAAACTTGCAAATCTATGAAAATCTAAAACTCTATCTTCCCGCAGCGAAGCGCGGGTGTCACCATCTCGTTTATATTACAAATGTTATTGTAACATGGCATTACAAAATTTTTAGTAACATTAACTAATTAATCTTTGAAAAAAAATTGTTAATAAACACCCATATTACTATGATAAGAGAAAAAAAACTTATTTTAGATTCATAAATGGATTGAATAAACTAGATAAGTTTACCCGTTCGTTGCATCGGGATCAATAATTAACTTACTAATCCATCCTTTGTAATTTCTTTAAACGAAAAAAAAATAATGAACCATTAAAAATAGAAGGATTTATAAACATAACTCTTAATTAACCCGAAACAATGACAGTGTCACATTAAAAACCTTACAAACTAAAGGATGCTTAATTATATACTTTTCATGTAATTCATTCATACTTTAAGTAATTAAATTAATATTTAAAATATACAAATAGAAAATCAAAAGATAGAAAATAGAGAAAACAAACTATTTCTAAAACTAATATATAAAATATTAAAGTATAAAATTTTAATAAAATAATATGATTGTAACATTCCATTTTTGCTGGGCCATCTACATGAAATTATTTAAGTAGTTAGTTAAATACTGATATTGAATTGGACCAATCAAACTTGTACACGTTGAACCGTTCATGTGAAGAGACCACTAGAGATTCAGGTATGGAGTTAAGTTTATTAAAAAATTATTTTTTTAAAAAACTGTTCATTGAAATGAGTGCTAATGGCATATTATTTGAAGTTTATTTAATTGGGTAATTACCGGGTCGTGAACCGAGTATTAATGGAAAATGCTAATTATCACTTGCTTGCCTTCTTGTTTTCATTCTCTTCAAACCTATGAAACTATTGTGTATGTGTGCGTGTAGACATGGCAATTGGAGACACAAATACACGAGTTTGTGAGAGACAAGACACAAATACATCTTAAAAAGTGAGATAATATTTATTGTCCTTCGTGTATTCGTGTCGTGTCAAATTCATGTCTAACACGTGAAAACGACACGAATACACGAATTGTCAAGTCTATGTGCGTGTGTGTTCCAGCAGTAAGAGGAGAAGAAAATCAGCAGAAACCAATGATCTAGAATTGTAATTCCTATTCTTCATCTTCAACCGTAACACCTTCATTCTTGTACCATTCAAGTAAGTGATTAAGATTTAATTCATGTGTTAGAATGTGTTAATTGAATGGGAAGTTGTTACATATGTTTTAATTTGTTTATGGTATAATTCATGAGCCAAAAACAAGCTAAACAATCGAAGTTGGATAGAACAGAGACAAAAACTGTTGGGGATTGTGGTCATGACAAAAGTCATGGTCATGACTTCTTCTCGTGATCATTACAGATTGCGTATGATTAGGGATGACAAAAAAAAAAAAAAAACCCGAACCCGAGGGAAAACCGAGAACCAATCTAATCGAGACGGGTTTCCCTGAACCCGATTAAGTTAAACGGGGGATGAGGCGGTTATAGTATCGATAATATCAATCTCGTATACCCGATTACATAACCCATTTAAATCCTTGAATACGCCGATTACTTTTTTTTAATAGCAACGTGCTATTTATATTGTATATATATTATATATAAAAAATGAATATTTTTATCTATTTTATATATTATACATAAAAATTATTATGTATAATTTAAAAAAACTTATTTTTTTTACATATAATTTATTGAAATAATGTTTTTTTCGTTATCATTTGATAGATATACAAATTTAACTTAATCTTAGTATTGTAATTTTAACATATATGGACGTTATAAGCTTAAATTATGAACCATGTGATTAAATTTCATATTATTGATTTATAAATGGGTTATCCGATTCCCCACGGGTTTCCCCGCGTACCCGATCCTATTTAATACCCGCGGGTTATTTTAAACGGGAACGAGATTTTCGTTCCCCGCCCCGAACCTGCCCTGTTGTCTTCCTGATTGTTGTAGTTGCAACATAATAGTTTGACAGAACAACTACAAGTTCGAATTAAATCAAATCAAACGAAAGATTTAGATGGTGTGTAATAGGGGTATTCATAAAAATCCAAATCCGAGCATTCGAAATAAAAATCTAAAAAATCCGATCCGAAACTATTCGAAATTTCGGATATTCGAAAATCGAATATCTAAAATTTCGGATTCGGATAGTAAAATTTCAAATTTTCGGATATCCAAAAATCCAAAAAAAAACAATCTTTTTAAAAAAATTTATATATCTTTAGTATTGACTATTTACATAACATTGAGTGATTATTATTATTCTAATTTATATTTTTTAGTTTTATCTTGATTTTATAGATATATTAACTAATATTTTAAATATTTTAGTTTTTTTTATATTTTTCTAGTCGTTTTTGAATAAAATAATTTCGGATACCTTTAGTTTGTGATGTTTTTATCTTTAATATGTATTTGGATATATGAATTTGTATTTGAGATATTTAAATATTTTATTTAATTTTAAGAAAATTAAAAATATGAATTTTCGAATAACTCGGATATCCGAAATTTCAGATTCGGATAGCAAAAATCACTATCTGAAAATTCGGATATCTGGTTTTGGACACCCCTATAAAAATCAGTACCTCTTCTTCAACAAGAGCAACATAAAAATCCTTCTTCCACAAGCTTATAAGATTATGCATGCAGAGTACAAGCATCTTAATCATTCACATATACAAACAGAAAACTAGTTTTAAGACACTTGATGAACTCAAAGCTCAACCTCATCAGGTATCAACACAATGGAGCCTGTGGTCTTTCGACTTTCAAGGTCCAAATGGGCTTGAGCCGCCTGAGACAGAGGGTATTTGTGGTTAACCCGAACCCGTAAAACCCCAGTTGAAATGTTGGCAAATACCTCACCAGCAGATTCTAGTAGTTCGTCACGTTTGGACGTGTATTGCATGAGTGAAGGCCTGGTCAAATACAACGATTTTGCAGCAAGTGCTGATAAAGGCACGGGGTCTGGTGTCCCGGAGGCCTGCCCAAAACTCACCATATGTCCTCGTGTTTTCAAGCATGCTAATGATCCCTGAAACAACGACGAAAAAGTTTCATCCATACTAATATGATCAAATAAAATTGGATTTGAATCTCTGTTAGTGTTTTGGTTTGGTTCAGTCTAGTGCAGAACCATGATCTGCAACTTGCCTGGGTCGGTTCTGAGTTCTGAGTTCTTTAAACATAGCCGGTTGGTTTCAGTTTAGTCATGTTGATTATAAACAAAATCGAGTTGTTTTAGAACATGATGGTTTCAAATTTTCAATGCAAAATCATCCAACCTAACTTTCAAAATTCCTAAAACAGCACTACAATCAAGGAAAATGATCATCATGCCGTTCGAACAACTTCAAATTTAGAAGTTGGTAAATTTAAAGGACAAATATGTGGTATATTACCATATCTTCGCATAAGTTAATAACATAATTAAAATCTAATTTATGTGGAGGTTGCGTTTGGTAGAGAGAATTGAAGAGATAAGAAATGAGGACAAAATCTTAGGTTTATTACACTATGAAACTTAAAAATACAATAATCTTATGATTGTTGTAACTCTATTTCTTTAATTTTAGCTTCTACTTAATTCTCCACTATTGCCAGAGAAATGAGATAATTGAATTTTAAGGTATATGTTGATGCAACTTGAGATTTCACAGAGAATTGATGTACATAATTCCAGTATTCTAGCTAATAATATGATTTCATTTCCTTTCTCTTAATTCTCTTTACCAAGCACATGCCTTCATAACCCCATTGATCTATACCCACAGCGCCCCCCCCCCCCCCCCCCCCCCTTCTTGCAGCATGGCGACCTCCAACACAACTCCAAGCCCCCACCTTCCTACATCCGCCCTTATTTTCTGAATTCAAAGTTTTTAATTATTTGACCACCAAACGCCGAAGTGAGAACATAGACATGGTATGTGTTCAAAAAAAGAAATAAAGAGAAACATGGGAGACGAAGCTTGTTACCTCAAAGGTGTCCTTCCCAACGGAATCATATACAACCTCAACCCCTTCGCCTGATGTGATCTCAGCAACACGTTTAACAAAGTCTTCTTCTTTGCTTATAATAACATGGTGGCATCCATCTTCCTTGGCTTGTGCTACCTTTTCTTTGGTCGAGACAGTTCCAATAACTGTAGCTCCGAGTGCATTTCCCCACTGACACAATAACGATCCAACCCCACCAGCTGCAGCATGCACAAGGATTACATGACCACGTTCAACCTATTATAAAGTGCATGTCTTAGTCACAGTTCACAATTATAATTGGGAATGAAGAGCTAAATCATATATGGCAGGCTGGCTGCCTTTTAAAGCAAATGCTTTACAAAGGAATCCATCTAAAAGTACGAGTACATCCGGAGGGAATGTTTAAGTAATCATAATATAGGCTGTGTTTTCAGAAAAATGACTTGCTAGAGGGGGGGGGGGGGGGTGTTCATGTGCAAGTTACAGAGCAAAGAATCGAGGAGTGGGAATCAATTGGCTTTTCAACCTCAAATTATTGTACTCTGTCCCATAGGCGAATCTAGAAAAGATGATTATTGGTGGCACCATAACACATACATAGAATGTTCATTTTTTGGATTGTTAGAATTTTTTGTGAACCAGGTCACGTTTTTTTGGATTAATAATTATTTCAAAGCGTCAAACGATTAATTCAACCAATTAAAAAAAATGCTTATAATATACCAAAGTAACAAACATTAACTCACCATCTATAAAAATGGAAGGAATAAAAAAAATCATGTATTTATCGAAACTAAAGAGCATGTATTTTGTTTGATCTATGCAAGTCCAATTGGAGCACAACTAACTGGGAGTGGTGTCACTAAACAAATTCATTGATAGCATTTAGGTTTAAATAAAATTCACACTAGCTACTTAACCCCAAAGCACTGGTGGCATGGGCCACCACTTGGGCCTTCTTGCATCCGCTCAGAGTCTGTCCACCCAACAATGATTAAAACTAGTCCTTTACAGGACATCCCATGAAAGATACATCATATCCTTTTTCTAGAATGATACCAACTCAATAATTTGTTTGTATCCTTAAAGAAAATACTTTGCTTGTGTACCAAGACAAAGCATGTACCATGGATCCTACTTCATATAAACTGTTCTTGTATCTGAACTGACAATATTTATGCAAGTTATCATTGAACGCTAAAAGCTTAAACAAAAAACCAAAAATGAAGGAGAACGCAAACACATATCTAAGAAACATAGAGTGGAACTTCACCTTAAAGCAACGGCGGAGTAGGAACTGAGCAGTCATTCCCTTTAGCATGACGGAGGCTGCTACAGCAGCGTCAATAGAAGAAGGAACGGGTACCACTTTCTCAGCAGGAAGTATCTGCTCTTCAGCATATGATCCCATCGGATACCCAGCGTAAGCAACTACATCTCCAACTTGCCGGCCCGTTAGTCCCGGACCAACAGCTGTTACAATTCCCACTGCCTCCATACCTTCATGTAAAAGTCACATACATATTAGTAATCCTCTTGGATGTGTTGACCTTTAAATCCACAATTCAGCCATCCAGACTCTCTACCAAAAACAAATATTGGTCATATTTCATAATACTAACAAAGTTAGGGTTGTAAATGAACCAAACGACCATAAAGTACAAACAAGGGCATGTTCTTGTTCATTCTTTTAAGTTAGCCAAACAAACATGAACACTTAAACAAATGAATATTTTTTTGCTCATGCTCGTCCATCAAGAAATTGAGTTCGTGCATTTAGGTTCATGTTTCTTCGTTTAAGATGTAATCGAACACAAACAGATATGAATGAACATAAAGAACAAAAGCATACTTAAGGGCATTTGGTGTGGTGACCGAGAGAATCTAAAACATGGAAAGGGAATTGAGTTTTATAGTTTTTCTTTGATTTTCTTTGTCAACTTAGTTTATGTATAACCATCATTACTCATTAGTTAAAAGAAGTTTGAAAACTCAAACAATTCCATTCCCTACGATTCCACCATACCAAACTCTCCCTTAAGAGAACATAAATGAACAAAAATATTAAATTAAAATTATTTTTAGATTTAAATATAATATATTTATCAAATAAATATATAGAACATGTTTATTAAAAAAACGTTGAATAAACTAGACCTCTGTGTGTGTTTGTCCATGCCCGTTCGTCTCATACATAAACAAACTTCCTGCCAAACGGTTCACTAAACATTCAATTGGGTTACATCCCTAAACAAAGTTAAAAGGCCAGGGATTAAGACCCTCCAAGGAGAATCCGGAAATTGCCTCGTTGTTTAGAGGCCACCCGCCTCCCACCCGGTTTGAGAGGTATCGCGGCTATTGGCCTGGTGCAGTTCAACAAATTTGGCTTGGGGCTAGAAGTATCCTTGTATCCCAAAAGAATCTATTCTGCTAATACTGTTATGCGAAAAACATACTACACCCATCCCAAATTAAACCCAATAATTTCCTTTCTCAGATGTCCGAAAATAGGTATCATGTCACTATTTGGCAATGATTAATTCAAATTTATCACTTTGCTTATTATAATCATTCAAAAACTTGGTTTCACATCATTCCTTAACTTTGGGAATTTTTTTTTTTTTTTTGGGGGAGGGGGGCGTTATTTCTACATATCTGACTATTTGATAAATGGTCAAACACTTCTGATAAACAATGTGCCTGTCAAACGTTATATTTGCATTCGGATGAAGAGAGTCCTGCACCAAATATTCACTCTCCGACACATGCATGTATCTCTAGAACTTGATATCATTATATAATAACGTATGAGAGATAACATCAAACCTGGCGTGAATGGCATTGTAGCTGCTTTGTAGACACCTTTACGGAAATAAATATCAATAAAGT
Source organism: Centrapalus pauciflorus (assembly GCA_020465985.1). NCBI lineage: Eukaryota > Viridiplantae > Streptophyta > Magnoliopsida > Asterales > Asteraceae > Centrapalus > Centrapalus pauciflorus. The sequence continues at coordinate 47,405 of JAANYP010009261.1, forward strand.
TTACACCAATGGCCTTGTTCCTCACCCTAATCTCTCCATCTTTTGGTTCTCCTATTTCAATGTCCTCCCATTTCAGGACCTGCAAAGTTTTTATTGGTCCATTTAAGAACAAATTAAATGTAATTTAAATTTGCTTTCACGTTTGCACATCAAATATGTGATCCAGAGAATGTTTATGCCAGGTATAATGAAGTAATTAAGATGTGAAACACAGTAATAGTATATCGGCTGGACGAATAAAGAACCAGTATTATATGTAACTATTAGAATTCATTTTATTAAATATATTGCTCCTTCTAGTGCTTACAAAGAAAATATACGTAGTTTGGACTTTGGATGTCAAAAAGGTTATTTTACAACTTCAAGTTTGATATACACCGAGAGCTTTCCAATATAATGTATTAACACTACTAAAATTTATAACAAATACTTTTAAAATAAATGCAACATTTTATTTTGGGATAGGGCACACCAAATTATTTGCAACTATTATTGTTATTATCATTTTCTTTTGCAAAATTTCAAACTACAGATACTAATCAGCCGACAGGCGACAACAGCTTCATATTTATGATGAGGGTGATATGTAAGTGTGAAGACACGGGTTCGATTCCCGTCGGAGGCAAGTTTGAATTTAGGTGGTGAAAGTAAGTCTGAAAGTCCGCACTTGGGTAAAAGATTAGTTTAGGATAGGAGTATGTTAGTTTGCCGTTTAAAAAAAAAAAAAGCAATCTCTTGAAAGATATAGTTGAGCTAATATTCTGGAAGTCCCTGCTTAGATCTTTTTTATCAGTCTCCTAATTCCTAACGCCTAAGTGCTAAGCAAGCTCCACTGCCCCAATTACTTTAGGTTGCTTAATCAATAATCAGCTGGTTAGGTATTAAGAATCTCCCACCCCTTCGATTAGCAGCTGGCAGCAATGTTTATATTAATCATTTCATAAAATTAAAAAATGTAAAGTAACATTTACAAGGAGCCTTTGAAAAACTAAAACCCAAACAAGCAAAAAGGAAGACCAGGCCACAAAACAAAAAATCACCATATCCATAGAAGGCCTAACCAACCAAGAGAACCCTATACATCAACTGATTTTGTCTATGGCTTCAGTCCTGACGAGGTTGATAGTCTACGTAGAACTGTTCGTATAGCCAAAAATACAGAGACCATCATAACATCACAAAAAGTGTATGAAAACTTTCAGAAAAGCCAAAAAGAAACCACTTCAAACTTCTCCTGGGTCTGATGGCGGGCCTGTTGATTCTGTTGGGGCATTCTAGTTCTTAATTATATGTATCAATATAACTTTCTCAAGTTAATGAGTCCTAATGGAACAATGAAGCTCGTGGAGTCGTGGTTCGATTTGCTTAGCTGCGATATATATAGTAGAGCAGAAATCTGAGGGCGATTAATTGAATCGGAAATCAGTCATCAGGAAACACAATCACTGGTAAAACAATCCTACGAAGTTACAGATGCTATTAATCACATAAAACTAGCACCAAAATATCCAGACAACTCCTAATTAGCCAGTGAAAGTTTGTAAAACAAGTAAGAAAGAAAGAAAGAGAGTGAAGAAGTACCTCAGGACCACCGAGTTCATGAACCCTAATAGCTTTGACCATGGCGGATGACGATGAAATCGCTCTAACAGTTGCAAATTTGGATTTAATGAATCTGAATTTGTTAAAATTGAGATGCTGATGCTGTTGAAGGCGACGAATCGACTGTCGATTTGCAAGAAAATGGTCAATAGTTGTTGCGGTAATACGTACAAATCCCATTTGCCTCGGAACTCTTCCTAAACATACCATTTGTAAAGTTGAATGGAATAGTTACATTTTCGACCCAATACTATATGGAGTGTTTAATTTGACCCCATTATATGTTTTATTTTTGGGTTTATTACAAAAAAAAAAAAAAAAACAATATGTTTTTACGCTTTTTAAATAAAAAAGAAGGAACGACTTTAAGAAATATTAGGATTTTAAATCTTTACTGAAATTTACGAACGAAACACAAGATTTTAAATGAAAATTTTAAATCTTTAATAACATTTTTATCATATTTGCGATTTCAAGTTTAAAGTTAATGATATAGTAATCTTTTTTTATGAAATTATTTTGGATGATAAAATTTTGTTGTATTCACTGGCCATAGATAAACACTCTAGCCCTTATTTGCCTTGGCAACCAAATGAAAGTGTTTATGCTTTATATCACTAAACTTTTTTTTTAAAATATCAATTAAGGCATATTTTTAAAAGTTTTATATTTTATGCATTTACATTTTATTTTATTTTATTTTATTTTTATTTATGTATGCATGTATTATTATACAAACTTTAAATGGTAAATAATAAAAAGCCTTAGATGACATATAATGTTAAATGTGTCTTTAGTGATACTATTACACTAAAGGCGTGTTTGGAAAACTATTTGAGACTTTTAATAGCTAGAAAGTTTGATAGTTATAGTTTTTTATTATTATTAAAATGGAAGTTTTTTACAAAACTAATCCAGAAGTGATTTGTCCACAAGACAAATCAGCAAACATAGGATTTTGTAGTCACCCTACACAACTCATATTTTTAAATCTACTTTTGTGATAGATCTAGAAATAAGATTGAGTTAAAATTTTGATCACAGACTTCCTAGGTTTCGCATTGCTAAAGATCTCGTCAATACTGAAATTCTAAAGACACCACCAAAAAGAATAAACGGACACTTCCGAGATTTTCTTTTGATCTTTAGACATTTTAACATTGAAAACCAAGAAAGCCAATTGTCGTACGACTAAAGAGAAGGTATAAAAATATCCCACCACATACTAAATACCTCCATATAGAACTAGCGATGTACAACCAAATAACAAGTGGTCCACAGATACCACCTCTGAATTGCCAACGGGACATAAGATAGCTAGAATTCAGATCAATGCCTCTATTATTCAGATTATCTATTGTAGGAAGCTTGTCAAGGAAATCATTCATGCCAGGATATTGAACTTGATGGGAACAAGTTAAAAACATGCCAAATTGGCAACATGTTATGCTTGACTGCATGTCATTTTACATCATTTAACAAGTAATGAATTTATCATGTATGTGGGTGTTCGATAGCCTGTATTTTCCATATCCATACTTATCGAAGGTAAGAAACAAGTTATGAGTGCTTATGACGTATGAGCTTCTAGATTATCTACAAGTTATGGGATATGATGACAAATATGCAACATTTAATCTATTTATTTATCTGACAATATTAATTTGTTGTATATCACTTAAAATCTTAAGTGACACAATCACGTATATATAAAACTCATATCGCGATCCTTGTTAATATAGCATGGGTTGGGTGAAAAACTTCTCTGATTTCAATACGGCATTTTGTTTCTATTATAATTGTAACACCCCTCCCCGATCCCGGAAATGCCACGTCAATACAATATCGTAGGTGGCAATAACGCAACGGATCCATAACACACGTGTCATAGGATAATGCAGATTACGGTTAATTAAAAACTTTAAACTTCATACATAATAACCCATGATTACATTTCATAATCCCATATAACAAAACACATAATCCCGATCACTAAATACATTGTTCTATGCAGACATAAAACCATCACAGATCTTCAATCTATCTCGGATCTACCTCGGCTGTGGCTGCGGTCCTTTCTGATTCCCTGAACATGTTAGACTCGATAACGTGAGCTATAAAGCCCGTGAGCACGCGAGGGTTGACACTGCACATAAGCACATAACACACAATCCCTGTCCCAGTCCCTGTCCTGATAACCCAACACACATCTCAGGTATAAAGCACAAGTATGAGATCGGACATAGCCCTGTGGGGACCCCTCCCCGATGGACACATCGCACACAGCAATGGTCGGTAATACCCTGTAGCACGGAAGCTACCCGGCTACAGGCCCTGCCGTATATATACGCCCCAAGGACTGTAAGGGACAGTCAACCCGCGCGATTCCCCTTCGCGACTTATCGTCCGTATGGAACTCATCACGGACCCCTGAACCGATCTCGCATCTCATACATAACACGTATAAGGAATAGAGCATACCTGAGGTTCACGTCCCTGTCCCACATAGATATAACACGCACAATATAGCTATTCAACTATAACGTAAAGGATGGCGCGCGTTTTAGAAAACGTCTCGAGTACTCACCTGATTGATTCCCCGAAGTTTGGCCTCCCTGTTCGAACCCTGCTCGAGATCCACTAGTCCCTGTAATCACACGGATAGCTCAACAATCAATCGCAATTCCCAATTAACACATATCACATGGTTACAACAATTCGGACTCAATTCAAACTCGATAACCCCACGGAACCGAAACCCGACCAATACCCGAAACTCGACTCGAACCCAACTCAAGGCAATTCCAAACAAGACCCCAACCCCAATAAAACACAGCCCAAGCAATCCCGAAGGAAATCCGACACAATTCGACCCAAACTCAATTTACAAAGTTAAACTCGGATTTTCCTAGCAGGCCTTTGGTCGCGCCGCGGGGACTCTGGTGGTCGCGCCGCGACCCCGCGAAACCCCTGCATCCTGACCTGCGATTTCCATGGCTGCCAGGAGTATACAACTCCTTTCTTACACGAATTTGACCACAAATATACATACAAAACCATACATATCAACCCTTTAGAATCCCACATCTAACTCTTACCAATTCATAGCATACAACACAATTTGAGAATCAATTCATAGCTTGCTTACCTTTGGAGCTCAAGAACAACACCCAAGAAGATGAAGAAGCTAAATCCCAAGGTTTTACAATCAAAATCTGAGGCTTGGGGCTTCAATTCTGCTGCTGGAGCTCACAAATACACACACATATACACTTAGGGTTATCTCACAAATGGATAAGGGAGAAAGGAAGGCACACACATATATACGTCTTTATCCCGATCGGTCCCGAACCCAGTAACCCGAACCCGATACCACATTTTCAATATTTATGCCCATTTAACCCATTTAATCCCACGATCCCAAAAATATAATCCGTTCATTAAAATTATAACCCGGTGACACGCAAGCCCAATCCCGACACGTATTAATCCACAAAACGGGATATAATTGGACCAACCCAATATTAATAAATTATTCATCCACTAAAATAATTCCACGTACCAGGTCAAATTAACGGATGTTACAAATCCTCCCCTCTTAAAGAGATTCCGTCCCGGAATCTAACTCGAATTCTGGAATAGGTGAGGATATCTCGATCGCATTTCCGACTCGGGCTCCCAGGTAGCGTTGGTACCTTTATGGTGTCTCCACTGAACAAGTACCAAGGCAATCTCTTTATTCCTCAGCTTTTTGATCTTTCGGTCGGTCACGGCCTCGGGCTGCTCCACATATCGCAGCTGCTCATCGACTGTAATCTCAGATAAAGGCACATACTGATCATCTGTAGCCAGACACTTCCGGAGATGACTCACGTGAAACGTATCGTGCACACCAGCCAACTCCGAAGGCAATCGTAGTCGGTAGGCCTGATCCCGGACTCTCTCAATGATCTCGAACGGCCCAATATACCGCGGACTCAGCTTCCCACGATGTCTGAATCGGATGACCCCCTTCCACGGCGATACCTTAAGCAACACGCGGTCCCCGACACTGAACTCTAGCTCCTTCAGACGGCGATCGGCATAGCTCTTTTGACGGCTCTGGGCGACCCTCATATGCTCCCGAATCACGGCCACCTTGTCACTAGTTTCTTGCAATAACTCCGGCCCGCTAATAGGTCGCTCACCGACCTCGCCCCAACACACTGGGGTCAGGCACTTGCGCCCATATAGTGCCTCAAACGGAGCCATTTTAATCGTGGCGTGATAGCTGTTATTATACGCGAATTCGACCAACGGTAAATGCACGTCCCAATTGCCGCTGAAGTCGATAGCACACGCTCGCAACATATCCTCGAGGGTTTGATTAGTGCGCTCGGTCTGCCCGTCAGTCTGCGGTCTATACGCCGTGCTCAGCTGAACCCTGGTACCCAATTCCCGCTGGAAACTCTGCCAGAAACGAGACGTAAACCGTGTATCCCTGTCCGAAGTAATCGACATCGGAATCCCATGTCGCGATACTACCTCGTTAATGTACAGTCTCGCTAACTGATCCATGGTGATAGTACCCCGAACGGCTAAGAAGTGCGCACTCTTCGTTAGTCGATCCACTATAACCCAGATCATGTCGTTCCCGCGGACCGTGCGTGGAAGTCTCACAATGAAATCCATCGTAATATGATACCACTTCCACTCGGGGATTTCCAACGGCTGTAGATGTCCGTGCGGCTTCTGATGCTCGGCTTTGACTCTGAGACACGTCATGCACTGCTCAACATATCGGCCCACATCTCTTTTCATTCCCGGCCACCAGTAGAAGTCACGGAGATCACGATACATCTTAGTACTCCCCGGATGCACAGATAGCCTCGACCGATGCGACTCATCAAGAATCAACTGTCGCAAATTCCCGACCCTCGGGACCCAGACCCTATCATGAAACACAAGCAACCCACGATCGTCCCTGATCAATGACTCGAGCTGCCCGATCAATCGTTCACGCTTCACATTATCACCCCGCAGGCCCTCCTGCTGTGCTAATCTCAGACTGTCGATCAATGTCGAAGTAATCTCAAGCCTCGAAGCTCTGGAAATCACAGTCTGGCCGCATGCCCTACGGCTCAGTGCGTCAGCTACCACATTAGCCCGACCCGGGTGGTACTGAATCTCGCAATCGTAGTCCTTAAGCAACTCAAGGCTACGGCGCTGTCGCATATTAAGATCTTTCTGGTTGAACAAATACTGAAGACTCTTATGATCGGTATACACAATAAACCGAGACCCATACAGATAATGACGCCAAATCTTCAACGCAAACACAATGGCGTCCAATTCTAAATCGTGCACGGTATGGTTCTCCTCATAGGTCTTCAGCTGGCGCGACGCATACGCAATCACTTTCCCTCTCTGCATCAGAACGCAACCCAAACCCGACCCTGAAGCATCACAGTATACCACAAAATCATCGGTACCCTCCGGCAAGGCCAACACTGGAGCCTGACACAATCGGGTCTTTAGCTCTCTGAACGCACGCTCCTGATCCTCGGACCACTCAAACGGAACGGACTGCCGTGTCAATCTCGTCAACGGCAAGGCAATCCTCGAGAAATCCTGGATGAAGCGTCTATAGTACCCGGCGAGACCCAGAAAACTACGAATCTCAGGCACTGATCTCGGAGGCTCCCAACTCATCACTGCCTCAATCTTGGCTGGATCCACTTTTATACCCTCGGCACTGACCACGTGACCCAAAAACTGCACTTCCCGAAGCCAAAATTCACATTTGGACAGCTTCGCATACAACTTCTCCCTGCGCAGCACAGTCAAAATCTCTCGGAGGTGCTGCTCGTGGTCTTCGGCACTCCGCGAATAGATAAGGATATCATCGATGAACACGATCACGAATCTATCCAACATAGCTCTACACACCCGATTCATCAAATCCATGAAAGCGGCGGGTGCGTTAGTCAAACCGAACGGCATTACAAGGAACTCGTAATGCCCATAGCGAGTCCGAAACGCGGTCTTTGGCACATCTTCGTCCCTGACCCTCAACTGGTGATAACCCGATCGCAAGTCGATCTTGGAGAAATAGCTCGAGCCCTGGAGCTGATCGAACAGGTCATCAATACGTGGAAGCGGATAACGATTCTTCACGGTCACTTTGTTCAACTCCCGATAGTCGATACACATCCGCATACTACCGTCCTTCTTTTTCACGAAGAGCACTGGCGCACCCCACGGCGACGAACTAGGACGGATAAATCCACGTTCCAGAAGCTCCTGCAACTGAGACATCAACTCTCGCATCTCTGTCGGTGCCAGCCTATAAGGCGTCTTAGCAATCGGCACCGCCCCAGGAACGAGATCGATCCGAAACTCTACTTGGCGATCTGGCGGTAACCCAGGCAACTCCTCTGGGAATACCTCAGGGGACTCACGAACCACCGGGATATCCTCTAAGGTCTTCTTTTCCTTCCTCGCGTCAACTACATAAGCTAGGAAGGTCTCGCACCCTTTAGAGACATGTCTCTGAGCCCTGGCCATAGACACGATCCCGATATCTCCCTTACGGCGTTCCCCATACACAATCACACTCTCACTGTCAGAAATGGGTATACGGATGATCTTCTTGGCACACAGAATATCAGCCCGTCTGGCAGTCAACCAGTCCATACCCACAATCACATCAAAGCTACTGATCTCAATCGGCAGCAAGTCAATTCCAAACTGATGGGAATCTATTTCTAACACACAACCCCGATAAACACGGCTCACTAACATTGAACTCCCATCAACCCTCTCGACAATTAACGGAACAGATAAAGAAGAAGGAGACACACTAAAATACGCACAAAATGTAACAGACACATAGGAGCGATCTGCCCCGGAATCAAATAACACACGAGCTCGAAGTCCGTTAAGGATGTACGTACCCGAAACAACGTCTGTAGCATCCCGTGCCTCCTCTGCGGTAGCCTGAAACACACGCCCGCGGCCTCTCGGAACTATCTCACGGCGGCTGGACGACGACGGCTCGGCCCTGGCCCCACTCGAACTAGCCCCCTGTACTGCCGGTCCCGGCTCTGGACAATCCCTAACCCGATGCCCTGGTCGCCCACATCTGAAACACAACGGCTCAGGCACCATACAAACTGAAGCGGCGTGGCCCCGCTGGCCGCACCGGAAACAACGTGGCTGCTCCGATAAACACTGTCCGGAATGGCGCCGGTGACATTTCGGGCACTCCCGATCACCATAAGAACTCTCGACACGGCTACCGGACGCCTGGGACCCCTGTCCCACACTACTCTGGCTCTGCGCCCCCGACCCCTGACTCTGGCCATGACCCTGACGTCTCGATCGACGATCTCGACCCCGGTCCCTATCACGTCTCTGACCCGACCCTTGCCCTGAAATCTGCCCAGAACCCTGACCTGAAAACCGCCACTGATCCGGACGCTGGTCACTGGGGGCGTCCCCGGAAGATCTCCATACACTGGACGGCTGATCAGAGGTCCCAGTACGCTGCCTCTGAGATGAGGGCTGCTCCCTCTGCTTGAGGATCTCTCGCTCCCTCATGCGGGCCATCTCATGGGCTCTAGCAAATGTCGGGGTATCGTGTAGTCCCACAAACTCTCGGATATCAGATCGGAGCCCATCAATAAACGCGTCTGCCTTACGGCTCTCCGTATCCACATGCTGAGGTGCAAACTGTGAGTACTCATTGAATCGATCAACATATTGCTGCACCGTCATATTACCCTGCTGCAAATGGAGGAATCGGCGCTCCATCTCCCGTCTCTCATCCCTCGGAACGTACTGTAGCTCAAACATAGCCCTGAACTGCTCCCAGGTCATAGCATAAGCGGCGGACTCAGTCATCGACGACTCAATCGATTTCCACCACTGCAAAGCACCGCCCCGTAACTGATATGCGGCGTACCCAACCATATCTCTAGGATCCACATGGGCCACTCGGAACGCGCCCTCAATTTCTCGCTCCCATGCGATGGCCGCCCCCGGCTCACCGTCACCCCGAAACTGCGGCGGAGCCCCTGTCATGAAGTCTTTGAAGGACCCGCCCCGCTGAGAAGATGACGAAGCACCACCCCTAGACTCAGTCTCGGCATGCTGAACAACCGGCCCCAAACTCTGACCCTGCTCACGTTCTTGCTCTTTCTGCTTCCTATAAAACTCGGTAAGAACGTCTAGCAGCTCTGATTTCCGGATATACTCATCACTGGGCGGCTTACCCGCGCCCGAACCCTCTCCCTGATCTGTCATGATAATCTGCACAAAGCAAAACGATTAAGCACAAGGGATAAATCACCCAGCGTTATACACTAAGCCAGGTCGGTTAATCCGCTATATAATCGCAAAATGGTCCCCCATGAACCGGAACAAGGTCTAAGTTAAGCATCCACTAATGATACTCAAGCTTCAAACCACAAGCTCTGATACCATGCTGTAACACCCCTCCCCGATCCCGGAAATGCCACGTCAATACAATATCGTAGGTGGAAATAACGCAACGGATCCATAACACACGTGTCATAGGATAATGCAGATTACGGTTAATTAAAAACTTTAAACTTCATACATAATAACCCATGATTACATTTCATAATCCCATATAACAAAACACATAATCCCGATCACTAAATACATTGTTCTATGCAGACATAAAACCATCACAGATCTTCAATCTATCTCGGATCTACCTCGGCTGTGGCTGCGGTCCTTTCTGATTCCCTGAACATGTTAGACTCGATAACGTGAGCTATAAAGCCCGTGAGCACGCGAGGGTTGACACTGCACATAAGCACATAACACACAATCCCTGTCCCAGTCCCTGTCCTGATAACCCAACACACATCTCAGGTATAAAGCACAAGTATGAGATCGGACATAGCCCTGTGGGGACCCCTCCCCGATGGACACATCGCACACAGCAATGGTCGGTAATACCCTGTAGCACGGAAGCTACCCGGCTACAGGCCCTGCCGTATATATACGCCCCAAGGACTGTAAGGGACAGTCAACCCGCGCGATTCCCCTTCGCGACTTACCGTCCGTATGGAACTCATCACGGACCCCTGAACCGATCTCGCATCTCATACATAACACGTATAAGGAATAGAGCATACCTGAGGTTCACGTCCCTGTCCCACATAGATATAACACGCACAATATAGCTATTCAACTATAACGTAAAGGATGGCGCGCGTTTTAGAAAACGTCTCGAGTACTCACCTGATTGATTCCCCGAAGTTTGGCCTCCCTGTTCGAACCCTGCTCGAGATCCACTAGTCCCTGTAATCACACGGATAGCTCAACAATCAATCGCAATTCCCAATTAACACATATCACATGGTTACAACAATTCGGACTCAATTCAAACTCGATAACCCCACGGAACCGAAACCCGACCAATACCCGAAACTCGACTCGAACCCAACTCAAGGCAATTCCAAACAAGACCCCAACCCCAATAAAACACAGCCCAAGCAATCCCGAAGGAAATCCGACACAATTCGACCCAAACTCAATTTACAAAGTTAAACTCGGATTTTCCCAGCAGGCCTTTGGTCGCGCTGCGGGGACTCTGGTGGTCGCGCCGCGACCCCGCGAAACCCCTGCATCCTGACCTGCGATTTCCATGGCTGCCAGGAGTATACAACTCCTTTCTTACACGAATTTGACCACAAATATACATACAAAACCATACATATCAACCCTTTAGAATCCCACATCTAACTCTTACCAATTCATAGCATACAACACAATTTGAGAATCAATTCATAGCTTGCTTACCTTTGGAGCTCAAGAACAACACCCAAGAAGATGAAGAAGCTAAATCCCAAGGTTTTACAATCAAAATCTGAGGCTTGGGGCTTCAATTCTGCTGCTGGAGCTCACAAATACACACACATATACACTTAGGGTTATCTCACAAATGGATAAGGGAGAAAGGAAGGCACACACATATATACGTCTTTATCCCGATCGGTCCCGAACCCAGTAACCCGAACCCGATACCACATTTTCAATATTTATGCCCATTTAACCCATTTAATCCCACGATCCCAAAAATATAATCCGTTCATTAAAATTATAACCCGGTGACACGCAAGCCCAATCCCGACACGTATTAATCCACAAAACGGGATATAATTGGACCAACCCAATATTAATAAATTATTCATCCACTAAAATAATTCCACGTACCAGGTCAAATTAACGGATGTTACAATAATTTTATTCGTATCTGGGTTAAAAAGTCGTTGCACGTTTCCGGTTAAAAATCTTCAAATACTTTAACAAAGATTATTGTCAGATGATTGATGATAAATGTGGGAATTCATGATTAAATGATTAATTTACAGTTAATATTCACCGCATGGTTGAATGATTGTTTACCGCATATATTAATTAACTTTTCATTAAATTGTTATTTCCAATTTTCATGGTTATCACAAATTACTTGAAGATAAACTCTATTTAATCACTACATGTTTTTTTATCATGACAAATAATTGATTTTTTAAAAAAAGGATGATATGACAAATTCTCAGTCCGGCCTACTTCTATCCCTAGTGCCTAGTCGAAATAAAACAAAGATTATAGTAAAATTTGTTACGAAAAGAATTGTAGTAGAATAATAGAAACAAATGATAATTTTACGGCATAACCCTTGTATTATAAAGTAATTGAATTTGGTGACTGTACGCGTAGAAGTGTCTATCTAGATTTTTTGGTGATGTACATAAATTGATGGATGGTCATGTAAATAGGTAAATTATATTGCATGTTTGTGTAAAAAGTTCAAAAATTATTGCATAAATCATGTTATATATGATTTCATTGTGTTACTTGGTCTAAATGGAAAATGTTGTTGCATTTTTTGATAACAAATTCAAACGTTAATGCATAAATTGTGCTAAAAGTGATTTCGTTGCATAATTAGATAAAAAAATGTAAACATCGTTGCATAAACATGAAGTTAACCCGTTATTAAAGAACTAAAAACAGTCAATAATTTAATATTTGTATAAGAATTCCACCCACATTTTCAAGAAAATAATGATCATGAGATATTAATTAATTTGGCCCGTATAAGAAGGAACCTTGACTCACAAACTTGTAAAACTATAAATTATCATATTTTGTGTTGAAATTTGATAACTTCATCTACCGGTATATAAACACAATAGGGGACAAGGGGCCCTTTAAAATCTTAAATCCCTTACCAAATAAAAATGGAAAATATCTACCAACAAACTGGACCGAATCAAAATGAGAGCCGAAAATTGTAAAATCGAAAACCGGACCGAAATGTACTGGTTCAGCTATGATTTCTCTCTATTTTAATAATGAAAAAAAAAATTCGATTCAAACTGAACCGAACCAAGAACTAGACCCAAATATACTGGTTCAGTTTCGATTATTCCTGACTTTTACGATGTAAAACAACAATACATACATATATTTAATGATCCTTTATAACAAAACACAATAACATTACATTTAACTCAATAATAACATCGATATCCACCCATCCAAGTATTTTGTAATACTTGACGCCATTTCGATACATAAAATGCAAAATCTGACAATAATTCTTAAATAAAAAAAAAAAAAAAAAAAAAAAAAAAACACCACATTATCTTTTAACTTAGGGTGACTTTAGCGGTCATCTGTATTTCACACTTAATGTGAATCAGATTTTCAAACTCTTCTTATGCCACCTCTTAGTTTATACTACCATTAATTATCATCTAAAAATGATTAATTAAAAATTAAGTACCCTCTTAAAGGTAGTTGACCACGGATCTATATATCGATCCGGGCTTCCATCCGGTCGGTATCACATTTTTGGCTACTAGGATTCGTTGGGAGTATTGCGATATCAAACGAATCGAAAATGGCGGATGTAGCTCCCTCCCAGGGTCGATTTTCCAAACCGCACCCCACGATTGCACCATTTTTAACCACTCGTTATTGTTTTCCTCTTTCAAACTCACGCCCGCTAAGTCTCCGTCACCTTCCTCGAATTCAACCACCACTGCAAAGTAATTCGGGTTTGATCCTTGGTCTACATGAAACACTATATTCGTTCTCGAATAATCACATTCAACCCTATAAAACGAATAATCTAATATTAAAAAAAATACCACAATATAGCATTATCGAAGGTGATCAGTACCCTGATCAAGTGATTGGGGGTTCAAGTTTCATTTGCAAATTAATTACCGTGCAAATCTAATTTGCAAAACCCCCGCATCACGCAAATGTTTCTCTTGGCCTGGTTTAGCCATAGCACCAAAAGCAGTTCCGCTTAGATCAAAATGAGCATGGTCAGAAGCACACGGGCCACCAGGGCAAAAATCTGTGATGACAACCCGAGCTGGTTTCCTCGAGCACGACGGGTGCTTCGTACATTTTACCTATTTAACAAATTAATTAAAATATGTTTATTAATTAAACACATGATAAAAACATGTTTAACTCATTAAACATAAAATATTTTTTAAATAAATAAAAGCATTATTTTTATTATTTTTTTTAATTTTTTAGCCTACCTCATAACAAGCCCCACATTCTTTTCCTGCATTGTATAAAGATGGACCAATTCCAGTCACCATGGAAGAAAATGGTGCTTGTGACACTGCATTTCCATACCCACATGAACCTCCTGCATGCGTTGAATTTACCAAATTAACCTTGCATTTACATTATATGATACACCAACATGCTACAAACACAATGAGGTCAAATATGGAATTAATTAAATTAAGCGGGCATTCGGTTTGTTGAAGGGTTTAGAAATTGGTATGTATATGTGTATGGAAAGAGAAAACCCATGAGTGTGGATAAGTTTGAGTTTTTGGTAATCATTTCTTAAACAAACAATATCAATGAAACCCAAACTCATTCCTTATGTTAAAAACTCATCAAACAAACACACCCTAATTACGAATCCGGAAATTTTCTTACATTATCATCTAAAAAACGACGTTAAAATATAACACCAAGCTAACTAACTAGCTAAATGACATTCGATAGTCATTAACGAATAATGGCGATACGTATTGTATTGTTCTTACCGTCACTTCCTGCACCGTCAGGGCTACCATACCACGTGGCGGAGGCGGTGGACCAATGGGTAGCGGTGGTCGATAAATTAAAGTGTTTTGGTCTTATGGCAAATGACAATGTGAAGAAGGTTAGAAGACATGAAAAGAGGAAATTTGAAGAATTTGTTGCCATTTGATTTTGCCACCAAGTGAAGTGTACTTTTGGTGTTTTTGTGGGTTGCAAAAACTTGGTTTTTATAAAAGGATTTTGTGAGGCTTGTTGCTTTCAAGTCCACGTTTGCCATGTTCTCAGTTTGTCATTTTTGGGTTATATTATTCAAATATATTTCCTTTTTATTTTTTTTAATTATTTTATAAAGTTATTTTGTAAGTAAAAATGATAACAAGAGGATTGTGAGATAAGGTGTAACGGTATGCAAGTAGCCCAAACCGAATAAATCCAAACATTTTCGTCAATTTGCCGATTTGTTTGCAGCTTTGAAAGATGAGTTATTTGGTTTGGTTATTGATATGAAACGGAAAATTAGTCATTCTAATTGAATCATATGACATACTGAAATTACTGATCAGTATTTGGTTTTTCGGTTTTTATTTTTTTAACTAAATATATTTCTTCAAGCCTGAATCTTTAGGGTTTTTTAATCATTATTCATTTTAAATATTGATCAAATTATTAAAGCAGCCAAACCGAACTGTTTTTTTAGACATTTTGGTTGATCCTTAGGCCTAGTAATGTAATTAGTATGACCAACGTATTTGCAGTCTAAACGACTAAACCAAACCAAACCGCATATATATCCTATCCATCGTCGAATGTGGCATCACTCCAAACTTGTTTCCGACACAATTAATTATATAAACGTATAATTACACATACATAATTAAAGTATCTATATAAATTGATATTATATAAAGAGGAGGGGGTTCAATGGAGAACCTTCATGCATCGATGAACCATGAATAACCTCCATGCACCACCACAAATTCATCACAATTCCTCCGTGATGCATCATTATTTCCACGTGATGCATCGATTTCTACGTGATGCATTTTGATTTTCTAGTGATGCATTGTGGTTCTCCAAGGTTCTTCGATGCATAGAGGTTCTTCATTGAACTAAAGAATATAGAGTCAAATAAATAAATGGTAATAATAATATCGTTAGAAGTCTTGAAGATATAAACGATAGTCAAGGCCAAAATCACCATATTGAGACTAAGGTGCGATGACATGCCTCATTAAGTCACGCATGATTGTCTTCAAATGCTCATTCACCTAATTTAATTAACCAAAAGTTTTAGATAAATATATATCTACAATTCATGTTTAATTCAACATGAAATATACGTTACACCCCAAATCGGGTAATTAAGTGTTTTATTTGGGTAGTTAAATCGATCTTCAACATTATATCCAAACCCATAAAAAAAAAATAAAGTGTTTTTAATGATTGGTTAGAATAGTTTTGAAGTAATTCGGTTTTCAAATAAATTTTATAGTTGCTTTTCAATTAAAAACACAAATTAATAGGACAAAAACTTTTTATGTCATTAAATAGGCCACATGCCCATTTTATAAATTATCGAACGAACATAATTAAACTAGTTAGCGTAATTCATAATTACAAACACTCCTGATATATGAAATAAAAATACATAACGATTGAATTTAGGGAAGTGTCAATGGTGGTGATGTGGGTGATTTGAAAATGGTGAAACAAGATTTTAAACCCCAAACAAAATGAAACAGTGAATATAAAGATGTAGGATCTCTTTCTATGTGCAACGTGTATCAGGTTACTGGTTTAAAAAGCGAAATGTGTTGCTTCAGATGAATTGGGGTTGTTGGTTGTGCTTGGGGTAGACATCATTTTTTGCTCTCAAGATTAAGGTTTCAAAGATTCAGATCAATATATGTGAATTTCATAGCTTGCTTGAGTCGAGAAGACGGAAAGCTGGTGTCAAAATCAAAGTTTTGTTGTTCGTGACCTTCTGCTTGCCAAGTAGTCTTTATGTTTATTTGTATCAATGTAGTCTATTGTCGGGGTTTAATGGGGATATGGAATGATCCTTTGGTTTTGTTTTGTCAAAGTTGGAATG
This sequence comes from Centrapalus pauciflorus, assembly GCA_020465985.1. NCBI lineage: Eukaryota > Viridiplantae > Streptophyta > Magnoliopsida > Asterales > Asteraceae > Centrapalus > Centrapalus pauciflorus. The sequence goes on from JAANYP010009261.1 coordinate 64,206, forward strand.
GTGATTATATATAAGATTGTATAGTCGTCTATACGTTGTTGGCGTTCAGCACTTTACAAAATGAGGGACTGATACTCCGATAGTTTGGTTTGTATTGTTGTGTTTGATTATGGTCCTTGTTTCTATGCTTTGTTGGTTTATAAAAGATTGCTTTTCAAGAAAAAAACCATATTTCTAAACTGAACGTCAAATTTAATAAATTAAACATCCATTTTTTGATTGGACGAGTTATTCGATTGATTTAGGGTTTTCTCCAAAACCCTAACTTTGGGATACCATAGGTTCAATCGTACATTCAAGATGATATTGTACTGACCTAAACATCTTACTCTGGATTCAATTTATGTCTTATGATAGGTTCATACCTACGCATAACACATCCCAACTGTAAATTCGACCATCAATAATTAGGATGACGCATCGGATATTGTTATACCAAATGTTTATTAGAAAAATACATACATATTTTTAGCAAGATCAGAATTTTATAATAATATTTTGAAACAAAACATTTTCATTTTTGAGCCTATTGGCTCTGATTGATGAAATAATAATAATAATAATAATAATGCCATTGAAAATGGATATTAAGATTTTAAAGAGTTGTGTGGATGTTATGTTTTAAAACTAATTGAAAATTCTGCCATCTAGACAGGGTGACAATTTCAGTCCATTCAAGCAAACAGGTTGACGACCAAAAGTCATAAATTTTACATTATTTGAAAAAAAATTTCAAAGAACAATTTTTTTAATACATTGTTTTATAAATTTTCATTTTTAAAAAAAAAATTACATTTTATCTTAATTTTTTACAATGGGTCCATTTAACTGTTCGGCTCGTCTAATCCATTGGGTCAAAATTGTCACCTCTACATCTAGTTTACTTCGTAGTTTGTTATTTCTTTATTAAAAATAAAAAAAGAAAACAAATTTTTAGTAAACGGTGGTCTAATAAACTAATTATATTTTATTAAAAAGAAATAAAAAATGTGTATTCCAACGATCCTGCCGTTAATGGTGGTTATTGGTCGTTGCTTTTACTCGAACATGACACACACCCACCATCCATGCAATTGACATTTTGTCCTTTCTATTTTTATTTCTTTAATAATTCATTTTTAATTTGAGTTTGATGTGTAATTTTCTTGGATTTTCATGAAAAAAATTCAATTATTTTATGATTTCTAATAAATCACTTTGAGAAAGATATTTCACCCACCGAATCTTTTTCGCTCTCTTTGTTTTGAATAAATTGTTTCACATAACCTATTGTTTGTCGGCAGGAATTCATTTTTTTTTATTTTCAAATATTTTTATTGTTTTTTATTTATGTTTAATTTCATACATACATTATACATATCCTTGTGCTCTAAATTTAGTATTATCACATATTATACTATATATATACTATAAACTCGCAATAGTCTCGTAGTTGAAGACTTTATGTGACAACATTTTGATCTTTTTTGTAACGAGAAGTTAACAACATGGTTGTGACATGTAGGGCCGGTCCTGAGTAAGGTTAACACGGGCAACCGTCCAGAGCACATTCTTATGGTTTATTAACGTTTAAATAAGGTTATTAACTTCCAAAATTTTTAGTTTTAACATTATATAATTATAAGTTTTTTGTTGTTAATTTATCATTTTTACTTGAAAATGATTGGACCGACCTTGGTGACACGTCAGCAAAAACGAGTCGATTCTGATTTTTATAAGAACAAAAGTCAGCATCCCGGTTATTTTTTTGCAACGATAAAAACCAACAACATTGTTAAGCCCGATCCTAATTTTAAGAGCTTATGATTTTACGATTCCGATTAACAAAACCTAGTCATCCTTAGTAGGATCTCTTAAAGGTTAGATCCTGCTCACGATCTTAATATCTATCGTAGGATCTCAAGATTTCGATCCGATCAGATCCTGCTTTTGTTAAATAAAAAGGTAAACACATGAGTTAATTATCTAATTTGTTCATAAAAGCATTTTTTCAGAATTTTAAAGTACAATACTCTAAACATAAATTTTTAATAATATAATTAGATTGTTAAAATCCTTATATGTTGTGTCAAACTAGCATTATCATGTTGAAATATAAACATTTCATCAACTTGATTAAATTAATCTTTGATGTAAACTATATCACATGAAAAAAAACAATGTTGTTTAGTAGAATCTTTCGATCCCGATTCGATCTTACAATCTCGATTTTGCAAAGACAAAAACAATTTTAAATAAGACCGATCTAGACAGCCCTGGATTATACTTTTTTTTTGGGTCAATTTCATACAGAGATAATCGTAACATTTTCTTTTGAAAAACTTTATATTAAATTTAAAAAAGTAATAATAAAATTAATTAATAAATAACTAATAATTAATAATTAAAATATTGAATTCTAAACGATCCAATAATAATCTTATAGAAGAGAAAGAAACTGATAATGTATTATAGCTACAAATAAATGATTAAATAAATTACAAAGTATAAAATTATATTTAACTCTAGACTTCGTTCTTGAAACTGAAAATAAGATGTAGCATATCGTAAAAAATGATGGTTCTTGATTCTTAGTCCGTTTTTAAGAGTAAATGTGAATTTCTTCGTATTTTAAGGCAGTGTTTGGTACAAAGAATTTGAAGAGTTCATTTAAGATTTAGATTTAAAAATATATTATTTATTATGTTTAAAAGAAAAATAGAGAATTAAAGTTCACTTAGCATTCTATAATTATCAAAACTCGCACATTTTAGATACCTTCTCCCCTTTGCATATTTAAATCTTATCTCAATTTGATTATTTTACAAGTTAAATGCAAATCCAAACACTTTAAAAACTGTTTATTGGATAATTGTGAAGACAAAAGGCAGAAGTTAAGCTAAACGCTAAATTTCCAGCCGCCCTTTTTATTACATATTATTTGGTTCCAATACGTTACACTATTTTTCCAACCCAAACTAAATGTCCCATAGATATTAGAGTTGTATAAATTGAATTAATGCACACTTTGATCATCATCTAAATTAAACATTTCGTGTCGTCGCATAACGTGGGTATTCTATTATTTCTTATGATTTTTCCTAACCAAAAATATATTAATAAAATTAATTAAGTAGTAATCTATTCAAGATAATAAATTAAATTTCATCTTTTACATGCATGTTCACAAAATAATAATAATATTATTAATAAAATACAAATCTCAGCAAAAAGAAATCATGTGTTGGATGATCATCGTATTATTATTAGGTCGCTTAAATTCCAAAAATGATTGTCGTGTCACTTAGCTATATTCATAATCATCACTAATTAACATTATTTATGTCTTTGTCGTTAATAATCGTTAAAGATTATTGAATCAACATTGCATGTGTCATTATGACATAATAAGGGTTTATTATTAAAAAAACCAACATGTTTTCACGTTTTTTACGTTTTCGTCCCTTCATGTTATTTTTTTTCATAAAAAACCTCAAGTTATTCTTTTCTTATTGGTTTAGTGAAATTTGGACATTAGAACCTGGTTTTTCAAGTTTTTTAAACCCGGTTCACAAATAATAACCGGGGTCTAATGTCCAAAATTTCACTAAACCAATAAGAAAAGAATAACTTGAGGTTTTTTATGGAAAAAAATAACATGGAGGGACGAAAACGCAAAAAAACATGAAAACATGTTGGTTTTTTTTCATAATAAACCCTATATTCTTCTAATTTCACTACTTTTATATTTTAATTTTTTGAAAAGACTGATCACACACATGTACATTCTAAATCCTACTCATAAATCTACTTACTTTGTCCACGATAAGATGTTAGAAAAATCACTAGTATAAGACGGAAACGAACTTGGAATCACTTGGATGGTCTCGTGATCATGTATCTTCGCTTTCCAATGACAATTATTTGCCCTAATTTGGTAACCAAGTATTGTTATTGGATAATTACAAGAAAATGTGTTAGTCTTAATTGATAAATTCGTTTGTGCGTGTGTGTGAGAACATGTACTGTTTTAACAATGAAATCAAGTGGATAAGATAGGATAATTTCTCATTCAACCAACTAAAATGGTTAAAACCGCCACTATCTTAGCAATAACATTGCTTAACAACACTAAAGTTATTAAAATAGCAATCTTCACAACCATATATAGAGGGGGTTCAATGGAAAATCACAATACACCTGAAAACTTGTGAAAACCGCACTGCACCACCACAAATGCATCAAATTCACCGCGTGATGCATTAAAATCTCGCGTGATGCATCAAATTTCTCGCATGATGCATCAAAATCCCGCGTGATGCATCACCTTATTTACGATCATGCCACCGCGCTTTTCACGAAATGCACCAAATCGGACGGTATGTGTAGGTTTCCATAGTTTTCACGTGCATAGTGGTTTTCCGTTGAACCCACCCCTATATATATATATATATATATATATATATATAGAGAGAGAGAGAGAGAGAGAGAGAGAGAGAGAGGTTCAAGGGAAAACCACAATGCACCTGAAAACTTGTGAAAACCGCACTGCACCACCACAAATGCATCAAATTCTCCGCGTGATACATTAAAATCCCGCGTGATGCATCAAATTTCCCGCGTCATGCATCCAAATTCCGCGTGATGCATCACCTTATTTACGATCATGCCACCGCGTTTTTCATGATATGCACCCAATCGAACGGTATGTGTAGGTTTCCATAGTTTTCAGGTGCATAGTGGTTTTCCATTGAACCCACCCCTATATATATATATATATATATATATATATATATATATATATATATATAAAATATGGTTAGTGTGAGTACCTAAAAAATGCAGAGTATTGTGCGTACAAGTGAAGACACGGGAATCCGATTTGAACGTGCTGCAAAAAAAAAAAGTTTGTTTTTAATTTTTTTCTTATTCATTTAGATACAAATAATATAAGGCTATTTGTAAAAAATTACACGCATTCACACTTTTTAGCATTTTAAAAGTCATGTGAACATGAAAAACTTTTTATGAACATGCTTAGTGTGACCACACGTTCACAACAGTGCAGATCATGTGAACATGTACGTTTCACATAAATTTATACATCAAATGCACAAATTTAAAAATTAATTTTATAACTTAAAATCATTATTGGTTTTCAATATTAATATTATATTACTTTAAAAAAATGTTAAAAATCATAGGTGGAAAAAATTAATAAATTTATGTTAAGTTTGTGGTGTATAAAAAATAATAGCATGTTAGAAGTATATATTATTACGAATTTCATGACAATACCTCAATACCTTGTAACACTAATTATTAACAGATAGGCAACAAAAGAATTTGTTGGTGGGAAATTTGTTGATAAATATTACTGCCAAATAAATTATTGCCACATATTTAATCGGGTTTATTATGAAAAAAAAATCAACAAGTTTACATGTTTTTTTTTTGCGTTTTCGTCTATCCACGTTATTTTTTCTCATAAAATACTCAAGTTAATATTTATCTTTGGTTTAGTGAAATCTTGATATTAGAACCCGAGATTTAAAAACCCGGTAAACTAATTATAACCGGGTTCTAATAGTCAAATTTCACAAAACTAAAAATAATATTTTAACTTAAGCATTTTTCTGAAAAGAAAATTACATTCACGGACGAAAACGCAAAAACCGTAAAAACATGATGGTTTTTTTAATAATAAATCCTCTTTAATTTGCCATTCAGTAACTAATTGCTAACAATATGTTAAGTTGCAAAAATATTAGGTGTTTATGATTTTTTAATTACTGATGATATTTTCATAAGTAAATCATCCATAAAAAAATGTTTAGTTTTTTTTCCCACAAGACAGTAACTAGAAATGCTAGACAGATTATTACACTCCGCTAAAGCACCATCTTCTCTTTATAAGTAAGTTTCGCTATTCGAACCCCATAATTAACCCGAAAACGCCACAACCCCTTTTTGAATACAGCCGATTGGAAGCACATAAGCTTCCAACATTTTAATCCACTTACAGATTTTGTTTCATCTGTATCTCTTCAATTCTCATGAAACTTTCGTTTTCATCTATATTATAAGACTAAGAATCACATGATCTAGACGCCTGAAATACAGAGAATTGATACGAAGATAACCTAGGAGTGATCTAACCAATGTGAATCTTCATCCGAAGGACATAAATTCTTGTTTTTTTCAAATCGAAGTTTTGTTTTCAAATTTGTTCACTATTGGGGGTCCAAATTTCTACCTTTGATATATGTACCACTAGAGGGAGTTCCTAAATACAACACAAGAAATATGGGTATTAGCAGCTACGCCTTTAGCAGCGACATAGAGCTTTAGCGGCGACACATAAAAACACAGGAATGTGTCACCGCTAATATCCACGAAAGTATAAGCGGCAACCCTAAGCTCTTTTTCCCTCACTGCATTCTGTGTTTTCTTGTAGTGATATGTCACAATTGCACAAATTAAAGAAACAAATTTAGGTAAAAAGGAAACCATGGTTTGCATGATGGATCGTCTTAGTATTATTAAAAAAAATTAATGATTAAGTCTCTTAAATTCCAAAATAATTGTCGAGTCGTTATATATATGATCACTGATTAACATATATGTCTTAATCATTAATAATCGTTATAAAATTATTAAAATCAACATTGCATGTGTCATTCAACATACATGACATATAACCTTCTAATTTTGATGTTTAGATCATTATTTTTTTATAATTTTTATTTTTTTTACTAGTTTTAATTTTATCCAACTTCGTGCCTTTTTCATCGTATCATAAAATCGTAAGTTTACTCGTTACGTCGATTAAAATAGCGTCATAATCCTATAAGATGACGTAGTCGAGTTTTTAGAGTTTCTAAATGAGATATTAAATTCTACTTCTACATGTTTTAAATCTGTTACATGTCTTTCAATAAAAATGATAAAATATATTAAAATTGATTCTAGTGATATTTCTTTTTTAAATACCTAAGAAAAGTAATAATGTATGAATTATGATGACGACACAATTTTTAATATATTTTAGGATTAATATTGAAAAAACCTCACGAACTTTCATGCAATTATCGATTTAGTTACTATTTTTTTCTGAATATTTAAGTCCCTAAACAAAGTTTGTCTTATTCAAAACTATATATTTTAACATGTTACCTGCTTAACAGGTAAAACAATTAGTTCCTCGAATAGTTTATTATTTAAAAAAACCAACTTTCTTTTTCCTATTTCATGATTAAGTCACTGTAATTTTTTTCTCGTTTAGATCATTGTACCGTTTACCGGTTAGTGACCTGCTAAACAGGTCAAATATATAGTTTGAATAAGACATAATTGTCTAGGGACTTAAACACTCAGAAAAAAAAACACAGTGACTTAATCGATAAATTTATGGAAGTTTATAGGGTTTTTTCAATATTGAAACAATAGATGTTTTAATCTTTAACTTTTAACATGTAGCACCCACAATTCTCACACAAATGTCACGTCAATACAATACACAGGTGGCAATAACGCAAGTATCTCAAGTTACTCATGTCACATGATTAGCGGAAAACACTGCTAATTAAAACTTTGTCACGAAGTCATACATCGTCTCATAAACTGACACTGATACATAAACGTAACTGATTACTGTTAACATACATAAGTAGATCAGATACAACAGTTCCAAAACTAATATCAACAAGACAGTCAACGCACGCAACTCTAACTGTCTCAATCTCTACTTCGGCTGCTGCGGCTGTGGCTGTGACCCCACGGTATGACTGCCTGACACACAGAAGACTCGAAAACATAAGCTGGACAGCTCGTGAGTACGCGAGGGTTAGACTCTGCAGGTAAGCACATAAAACATACGCAACACACATATCTCGTCACATATATGCAACTCGATGCATAACACGTATCTCTGCTCAAAAGGGGACCACGTTCCCCAGCTAACAGGCCGCACACAGCAGCGGTTAGCTACTCAATAGGCACAGGAGCGACCTGGCAATATCACTGCCGTATATATACAGCCTCATATCTCGTGACTGGTTAGGGACAGTCAGCCTGCGCGATCACATATCGCGGACACCTGCAATTCAAACACATATAGCACGTATAGGGTAGAACGGATCATACCTGCGCACTATGCTCGGTCTCATACACAATATATCACAACACATATACACGACTCATAAAAGACTACGCGCGATTTGTAAAAGAACTCGAGTACTCACCGATTACCCGAAACTGGATTGAAACCCGAAACTTTAATGCGGCTCGGCACGCGATCGGTTAGCACCTGTACATATCACGGATCTCACATATCAATACAAACTCGGTGATCACACAACTTAAGTCAAACGCATTTATCACAATCAAACTAAACCCGAAACATATCCCCGGACGGATAACCGATTCCCGAAACTCTTTTACGAGACCCCCAACGAGACTCAAAATCCCAAACAATTCAATTCAACAATATCCCGAAGGAAATCGACACACTAATCACCCCAAACCTCCCCAAATGAATCAAACCGGATTTCCCCAGCAGGCCGCGGCTCGCGCCGCTAAGCCCCTGCACCTCGCGCCGCGCCCAATTTCCTCTGCGCGTCGCGCCGCGGCCCCCTGCGCGTCGCGCCGCGACCAGCCGCCTGCTCCAGCTCTGCTCTTCGATAACCATGGCCGAACCAGAGGGTTCTCACCCTCCATACTCGATTCCAGCAGCAAAGGACATACCAATTCACACATATACAACCCATAACACTATAGAAACTAATTCCTCAACATATCACATACACAACTCAAGATTTAGCCATAAAAATCAAGAATCCATACCTCAAGGTCTTAAAGAACTTCAACAAGATGAAGATTATCAAGGTTCCTCAACAAATCCAAAGCTGGAAATCAATTTCCTTCAGCTGGAGGTCTCAATTCCCACACACAAAACACACACACTTTAGGGCTCTTATTCTCCAAAATGGATAAGGGAGAAGGAAGCAGGACTAAACATATATACGCTTTATCTCTATCCGGTTCCGAACCCATTAACCCGGACCCGATATCACTTTTTCATAAATTATATCAATAGGACCCAATTAAATCCACGATCTCAAAGAGATAATTAATCCGCTAATTATTAGCTCGGGGACACGTATCACTCGGTTTCGACACGTTAAATCCACGAAACGGAATTTAATTGGAACACGCAATTATCTCAAAAATGGGATGTTACAAATCCTCCCCTCTTAAAAAGATTCCGTCCCCGGAATCTATCGCAACTCATTCGCAAATACACACCTCTCATGTTAACTCCCCGAAAATGTTGACTCATAATCTCGATATAATTTCTCAACAACTCTGTCAAATTCGCATTTGAATTCTCAATGTCACAATCATTACTAATACACCTCTTCATTTTGACTCTTAAGCATGACAATCCTCTCACATCTCTAACTCGGTTAAACAATCCGCTAATAGCTCAGTTAAATCCTCTAATTCCCATACCTGTAACTGATGTATCCTCTATTCACAGAGTCTTCTCGTGGCGTCACCTCATAAGCCACTCAATCCACATATGATCTCAATCCATCGGCCTTTGCTCTCTCTCATCACATATTCGCATAGCTCTATACTAGCACAACACATAACGATATTTCCATCGAATCACTAACGCAAGCTTATATACATGATTAAACTCATAAAGGGATTAAATCCACTCTCAATAGATTAATCCACTATCACAACAGAACTCTCAACTCTTTTCACCACAACAGAAAAACGCATCTCATAAAACGCAATATCATAGATATGGACACACACACAAGAACTTTAATCCACTATCGATAGGATAATCCACTATCACATGATAATCCACTATCAATAGGATCATTCCACTAGCACATCACAAACACATTCACAATAACTACTCATATAACTCACATAACTCCACAAGATCAGTCCACTAACATAGCATAATTTCGAACTCGAAAGCCCTCATCACAATGTTCCTCAATTCAACACATTAACACCATAAACACACCCCAAACACGACAAGCCCACATAACCCATTCACAGTTATCCCACAACTCTGTCACTGAATCACATTATCACAGATGCAACAAAACATTCACACGCACAGAACACATACGCTTATCACTGACACAGCCCAGCAACCCGCCCCACAACTGACACATACTCAAACCAAGCTCAGAAAGACATACCCGAAATCATATCAGCAGCATTTCGAGCTTCCTCTGCAGTCGCCTGAAAGACCCGACCCCGCGCCCTAGAATCATGACGACGGCTCTGCTCTGGCCCCACTAGAACTCGCACCCTGCATAGCTGGTCTCGACTCTGGACAGTCTCGCACTCTGTGTCCCGGCCTCCCACAACGGAAGCATAACGGCTCTGGGACTGTACACATGGCGGCAGCATGCCCCCGCTGACCGCATCGATAACACCTGAGCACACACGACCCATTATGGCGATGGTGGCATCTCGGGCACCCCCGGTCTCCAACCGGACTGTCTCCTCTATCGCCCCCATCTCGAGGTCTCTGCTCTACGCTGCTCTGGTTCTGCCCCATGTATCGTGAACTTTGCCTTTGCCTCTGAATCTGATTATCTGGTCGCTGGCTCCACCCCGGTCCACCTGATCTCTGCTTCCTGTATCTGTCTCTGTCTCTATCTCTGTCTCGTCTATCTCTCGAACTCTGACCCGGACGTCGCTCCCTGGAATCGTCTCTGGAATACCTCCGATCTCTCGAGGACCGCTCAGGAGTCCTTGCACGCCGATGCTGAAAAGATAGATCCTCGCTCTGCTTGGCTATCTCCCGCTCTCTGATGCGGGCCATCTCTAACGCTCTGGCGAAGGTAGGAGTCTCGTGCATCCCAACGAACTCCCTGATATCTGCTCGCAATCCATCAATGAACGTATCGACCTTTCGCTGCTCGGTGGTGATGTAGTGAGTCGCAAACTGGGAGTGCTCGTTGAACCGGTCCACGTACTGCTTCACCGTCATCTCTCCCTGCCGCAATTGCAAGAATCGACGCTCCATCTCTCGTCTCTCATCTCTTGGGATGTACTGCAGCTCGAACACAACCCTGAACTGATCCCACGTCATCGCAGATGCCGCAGAAGATGTCATCACTGACTCTATAGACTGCCACCACTGAGACGCCCCTCCCCTCAACAGATAGGTCGCATAACCGACCATATCTCTCGGCTCCACATGCGCAGCTCTGAAGGCTGCCTCTACTTCTCGCTCCCATGCCATAGCCATCCCTGGCTCACCCTCACCTCTGAACTGGGGTGGATCTCCCGTCATAAAATCCTTAAAGGACCCACCCCTCCACGTAGAAGATGAAGCACCAGTCTCAGACTCTGTCACCGTTGGCTGAACAGCCGGCCCCGGACTCGGACCCAAGCCCCGACCCTGCTCACGCTTTTGTCTGTAAAACTCTGTCAAGACCTCAAACAGCTCTGATCTGCGGATATACTCGTCGCCCACTGGCTTACCCGTACCGGATCCCTCACCCTGATCTGCCATAATAATCTGCACAAACCGAAACAATTGAGAATCACCGATAAATCACCCAGCGTTATACACTAAGCTAGGTTAATTAAATCCTCTTATATTTGACACCAGAATACTCCCCAAGGATCTGAACACGGTAAGAGCACAAGCATCCACTGATACTCAATACTGAAACCACAAGCTCTGATACCAAGCTGTAACACCCACAATTCTCACACAAATGCCACGTCAATACAATACACAGGTGGCAATAACGCAAGTATCTCAAGTTACTCATGTCACATGATTAGCGGAAAACACTGCTAATTAAAACTTTGTCACGAAGTCATACATCGTCTCATAAACTGACACTGATACAAAAACGTAACTGATTACTGTTAACATACATAAGTAGATCAGATACAACAGTTCCAAAACTAATATCAACAAGACAGTCAACGCACGCAACTCTAACTGTCCCAATCTCTACTTCGGCTGCTGCGGCTGTGGCTGTGACCCCACGGTATGACTGCCTGACACACAGAAGACTCGAAAACATAAGCTGGACAGCTCGTGAGTACGCGAGGGTTAGACTCTGCAGGTAAGCACATAAAACATACGCAACACACATATCTCGTCACATATATGCAACTCGATGCATAACACATATCTCTGCTCAAAAGGGGACCACGTTCCCCAGCTAACAGGCCGCACACAGCAGCGGTTAGCTACTCAATAGGCACAGGAGCGACTTGGCAATATCACTGCCGTATATATACAGCCTCATATCTCGTGACTGGTTAGGGACAGTCAGCCTGCGCGATCGCATATCGCGGACACCTGCAATTCAAACACATATAGCACGTATAGGGTAGAACGGATCATACCTGCGCACTATGCTCGGTCTCATACACAATATATCACAACACATATACACGACTCATAAAAGACTACGCGCGATTTGTAAAAGAACTCGAGTACTCACCGATTACCCGAAACTGGATTGAAACCCGAAACTTTAATGCGGCTCGGCACGCGATCGGTTAGCACCTGTACACATCACGGATCTCACATATCAATACAAACTCGGTGATCACACAACTTAAGTCAAACGCATTTATCACAATCAAACTAAACCCGAAACATATCCCCGAACGGATAACCGATTCCCGAAACTCTTTTACGAGACCCCCAACGAGACTCAAAATCCCAAACAATTCAATTCAACGATATCCCGAAGGAAATCGACACACTAACCACCCCAAACCTCCCCAAATGAATCAAATCGGATTTCCCCAGCAGGCTGCGGCTCGCGCCGCTAAGCCCCCTGCACTCGCGTCGCGCCCAATTTCCTCTGCGCGTCGCGCCGCGGCCCCCTGCGCGTCGCGCCGCGACCAGCCGCCTGCTCCAGCTCTGCTCTTCGATAACCATGGCCGAACCAGAGGGTTCTCACTCTCCATACTCGATTCCAGCAGCAAAGGACGTACCAATTCACACATATACAACCCATAACACTATAGAAACTAATTCCTCAACATATCACATACACAACTCAAGATTTAGCCATTAAAATCAAGAATCCATACCTCAAGGTCTTAAAGAACTTCAACAAGATGAAGATTATCAAGGTTCCTCAACAAATCCAAAGCTGGAAATCAATTTCCTTCAGCTGGAGGTCTCAATTCCCACACACAAAACACACACACTTTAGGGCTCTTATTCTCCAAAATGGATAAGGGAGAAGGAAGCAGGACTAAACATATATACGCTTTATCTCTATCCGGTTCCGAACCCATTAACCCGGACCCGATATCACTTTTTCATAAATTATATCAATAGGACCCAATTAAATCCACGATCTCAAAGAGATAATTAATCCGCTAATTATTAGCTCGGGGACACGTATCACTCGGTTTCGACACGTTAAATCCACGAAACGGAATTTAATTGGAACACGTAATTATCTCAAAAATGGGATGTTACATAACAAGTTGACTGCGTAAAAGTAAGTTGAATTTTATTTTTGAAAAAAACAGTAACTAATTAACGATGTAATTCATAGATTTTGATTAGTTTCTCGTTTATAAATACCAATCGAATGTTAGAAGTATATAGAAGGGTTTATTATGAAAGAATCAATATGTTTTCATGTTTTTTTTTTTTTGTTTCGTCTCTCCATGTTACTTTTTTCCATAAAAGTCATCAAGTTAATTTTTTTCTTTTTGGTTTATTGAATTTTGGACATTGAAAACTGGTTTTTCAGTTTTTAAAATTCCGGTTTACTAATTCTAAATTTATAACCAGGTTCTAGTATTCAAATTTCACTAAACCAAAATGTAAAAATTAACTTGTTGACTTTTATGGAAAAAAAGAAACATGAATGGACGAAAACGCAAAAAAAGGTGAAAACATTTTGGTTTTTTCTGTAGTAAACTTTATATATGAATTATGTTAAATCTAGCTACATTATTAAACGGTCACTAACAATGTGACAGAATTTTTGATCTTATTCGACAATTAAGCAATACCTTGTAATACTAATTATTAACAAATAAATGACAAAAATTTGTCGGTGGAAAATTTATTGATAAATCTTACTAACAAAATACCGATGGATTTCTATTTAGCAACATACTCGATCATGGTTGTTAAGATCTCGATCTTGATATTAAAATCTTACGATTTTACGATCATGATAAGCAAAAACGATCTGATCCATAGTAGGATCTCTACAGGGCCGGTCCTGAGCATTTTGATGCCCAAGGCGAAAAAGAAGAATGATGCCTTTAAAAAGTTTTTTTTATACACAATATCCTATTTTTTAAAGCTGCATAATACATACTTTGTATGTTTTATTATTACTATGACACCTTTTGTAGTTTCAATCAAAATTTTCACTACAATATCACAATTCATATCACATTAGACAACTAACTTACATCCACTCCATTTTGCACCCAAATTTATCTTCTGGTTTTATTTAATATAATTAGTTATATTAAGCTCCTTAACAATCTCTACATCCTTACCATCACATTCAAAATAAATATGCATCCATCTAAGGTTGGTAATTTGATCCCATTCAAGTAAATGGGTCAAACGGGTTGATGGCCGAAAGTCATAAATTTTAAATAATTTGAAAAAAAATTCAAAGAGCAATTTTTTTAATACACCGTTTTATATATTTTCATTTCTAAAAAAAATTTATGTTATGTTTTAGTTTTTTACAATGGGTCCATTTAACTATTCGGCCCGTTTGGCCCGTTGGGTCAAGATTGCCACCCCTACATCCATCCAATGAAAACACCCTGAATGCACTCATCCTACCAACAATGAATGTAAAACGACAAAAAGAATACCTCCAAACTCAACAAAACATAAATTAATTAATTAAAACAAGTGATATTAATTGTAAAATAAAACTATACAATAGAATAACTAAGCTATGTAAGTTTATCCTCTGTCCAAACAATTCCATTGCAATACTCTTGAGCTGACTTCGAGATGATGAGATCTTACCTCCATGGTTTGATGACTAATGCGGTGTCAATGATTTTCTACCTTTCATACTGGTTCCACAATCACATTTGTAACTTTTTGAGTCATCCAAAGAGTATTATAAGACAGCTGATAAACAAGACAATAATTGATTTGGTACACACAACTCTAAGTATAGAATATATTTCCCAAAGAAAGCGAACACAAAATAAACACTTATAAATCTATCAATATGTAAACAAGGGTTTTTGTTTTCCATACCTAGTGAAGACTCGAACTAGTTACGTACATACCTGCGTAACTGATTTGCAAATGGCAGCCAAGACATCATTGTACAGAGCCAAAAAATCAATGATCAAAGCCAATAAAAAAGGATTAGCAGCCAACTAGCCAAGAAATCGATGATGATGAACAGACATACAATGATACAAAGCCAAGGAACGGAGTGTATTTCAAGAAAATGAAGAAATCTAATCGATCACCTGATACAAAGCCAAGAAATCGATATGATACAAAGCCAAGAAATCGATTTGCTCAGGTTTTATCAAGAAAATGAAGAAATCATTCACCTGATACCTGATACGAATCAAAAAATTGAGCCCCGACGATTGGCGATTGTCAGGCTGCCCACTCTTCGTTTTCCAGAGCCATCATTCCTCAAAGATGCTTCGTTTTCCACAGAGATGCTTCATTTTCCAGATGCTTCGTTCCAGAGCCTCGAGAGATGCTTTGTTTTCCACTGATAGATGCTTCGTTTACAGAGCCACAGAAGCCAGAAGGTCCACCGCTTGAAGTCCAAAACCTAATCCAGCAAATTAAATGTGTTATCCGATTATGGGCTACAACCGATTAAAAATTGGGCCTAATCCTATATAACTAACTTAAATTTTTTTATGCCCCAACCCAATTTTATGCCCTGGGTCGAAGCCCACCTTGCCTCCTATTGGGCCGGCCTTGGATCTCTATTGACATAAAATATTTCAGCTTGACATAAAGTTACGCTTTGATGTAAATTCTAACACATATAAAAGAGACAATATTATTTTAGTAGGATATTAAGAGCTCGAACCTGATTTTACATTCCCATCTTACAAAGATAAAAATGATCTTATGTAAAATCTCGATCTTGACGACATTGGATTCCACCTTTGATAATAATTCACTAACAATATGTTAAGTTACAGATGTAAAAAATGTAAACCACATTTTATTGATAATATTACCAATATAATTACGGATAATAATTTCAGAAATAAAGTTGTCAATATAAAATGTTAATTTTTTCTTAATAATATGGAAACTATAAGGTGGTGTTTGCTTTGTGTAATGAAATTCGATAGAATTGGAATTTAAATGTAGTTTGTTTAGAATTTTTGATAACTAATGTAAATGGTTAGATTTTATGTATTTTTCATCAAATTTTCTTGTATTTAGGAATTTAACATTTCTCTCAACTCATACATATACATTATTTAAATTTCAACATATAGATTAATTAGATTTCAACCTACAACCCTAACCAATACTAAAAATTATTTTCTACTTTCACCATCACTCATGTTAATAACTAAAATTTAAATTTCAATCCCTTTTAATTTCTTTCCGCGAATCAAACGTTACATGATGCCGACAAATTCTCTTAAACCATTTTCCTCGGCATAAACTCGTTTCACTATTCAAGTCCATAAAATCTCTTAACCCGAAAACGTTACTGTCACTTTTTGAAAAGACACCATTGGTAGCTTGTAAGCTTTACACATCGATCTAATCTTGTTAAAGAAAACTTATTTAAAACTATCTGCTATCAATCCATGTCTTCTTATGGTTCTCATCTGACCTCGACCCCGAAAAAAATTGTTTTATCAACCTTTCAAGTATTAGAATAACATGAACAATGCGTGAAATAAGCAGTAGTGCGAAGATAACCAAAAAGTAATGTACCGATGTGAATCTTCATCCGAATTATTCTGAAGGACATCATCATCTTAGCCTTTACAATCGAAAAATTTGTTTTCAAATTTATTCACCGTCAATATCAAACTTTCCACATTCTCCCTTGATGACATTCGTACGCATATAAACTTAACCTTGAACACGTCCCGATCCTGTGTATTCGAACTTCTAACTAATCTAATACATAATTAACTTAAATCTAATAAACTTAATTTTTTATGATTATTTCATGTGCTTTTATAAATATTTATTCTTAATTTTTTTTAAATTCAACACATTTTTACATGAGTGTGTGTGTGTGTGTATATATATATATATATATATATATATATATATATATATATATATATATATATATATATATATATATATATATATATATATATATATATTAGAAGGGTAACTACATATCATTTGTCGATTAAATAGATTGTCATTTGGATTCACGATAATATGACATGTGCATCCTACAATTTTTATTAAAGATATAATAAAATTAAAGTAATTTATTTATAAAACAGCTTCTAATTAGGTTTTTTATTAAACTCATGAATATCACTTCTTATCTTTCAATCCTCATGGTCATTAATCTAACCGTATTCTTATACTTTTAGCTTCTTCTTATCGAAATTTTTCATCTTCAACTACCGGAATTTAAACCTAATTATTTAAGTATTCTGTGTAGTACACTAGAATAATAAACTAGTTTAAGTTATTTAAATGTAATAAATATTTTTAAGTTATTATGAAAAGGACCCTTTTTCTGGTTTTTGTAGACATTTGGCTCAAAACGAGGGTGTTGCTTCAATTCTGGAATATAATAATAATGTGTTTCTTATTAGATGTTTTATCTTAATTTCAAAGGTTTTGAATTTAGTGAAAAACATAATGAATAATTAATTGTAAATACGGGCAACTTATTTTATGTCGTGTTCCACGTTATAAACTTTTTAAATTTTGTCTAAAGGAAATGCACTTCCAAAGTATTTCAAATAGGTTTAAAAAAACTAAATTTTTTATCATTAAAAATATTAAAATGTACCAAGAAGTAGGTGTGACAATCTTGACCCAACGGGCCGAAGAGTTAAATGGACTCATTGTAAAAAACTAAGATAAAACATAATTTTTTTAAAAAAATGAAAATTTATAAAACG
The DNA here is from genome assembly GCA_020465985.1 of Centrapalus pauciflorus. Taxonomy (NCBI): domain Eukaryota; kingdom Viridiplantae; phylum Streptophyta; class Magnoliopsida; order Asterales; family Asteraceae; genus Centrapalus; species Centrapalus pauciflorus. Next base: position 82,314 of record JAANYP010009261.1, read on the forward strand.
GTGTATTAAAAAAATTGTCCTTTGAAGAACTTTCAAAATTATGTAAAATTTATGACTTTTGGTCGTCAACCCGTTTGACCTGTTTGCTTGAATAAGCTCAAATTGCCACCCCTACCAAAAAAGATCAGTAAATATAGTAAAAACTGTTTCTATTGCCCAAAAAGGCAAAAATGATCATGTTTGTTAAAAATTTAATAGCAAATTTATATAAAATTTTAGAAAGTACATTAATGATGTAGTCTTAATTCTTTTTATTTTTTTTGAACGTCAAATTAACCTACTCCTACTCCTCAAGTGGGGATTTTCAAACTTTAATTTCACCATCTAAATTCAAACTTGTCCGGAGTCGAACTCGTAACCTCATACTTACGTATCACCCTTATTGGTAACTATGAATGTAATTAAAATTAAAACTATTCTTTTTCCGTTCCTAATAGTTTTTAATAATTTAAACTTGGTACAATATAACTAAGTTTATATGTTTAAACTAACATACTTTTCGTGTTTTTAAATATCATTTCAATTATTTTAAAAGCCATTAGTTAAGTTAACAATAAAAATACTGAAAGTGACTTGTAAATGATATTTCACGATATTTCTTTCTAAATTCAATTATTATGATTGAGATATTTCTTTCTTTTAGTAATTGTAGTGTTTAATTATAACCCATTAAAGTTTTAAAGGTTAAATCAATTGGCACATGTATTTGAATCGTTTTCCTCCGGTATGTAGCCTTAGAAACAAGCTTAACTTATTCTATTTTCTAACAATTTTACTGTTCATTTTAACTTTTTCATGATATTTTAATAAACCGTCTTTTATATTATTAAAAATATAACATGTTTTCACGTTTTTTTTTTTGCATTTTCGTCACTCAATGTTATTTTTTTGATAAAAGTCCTCAAGTTAATTTTTTGTTTTTGGTTTAGTGAAATTTGGACATAAGAACCCGATTATATTTAGTAAACCATGTTTTTAAAAATTGAAAAACCGGGTTTTAATGTACAAATTTCACTAAACAAAATAAAATTTTAACTTGAGAACTTTTATGGAGAAAAATAATATGGAAGAACGAAAACACAAAAAATATAAAAACATGTTGGTTTTTTTCATAATGAACTCTATTATGTTTTATGAAATATTACCAAAACAAAACCTCTTTATGCTCTTAGAAAATGTTTATGATCTCTCACAACTTCACTTCTTTTGATCAATATGTATCATCCATATTTTAAATACATTCAATCAATCAATAAAACATGAAACGAAATCGAAATTGTCATGTATGATTCGGTTGTTTAAAATCAACAAACTTAATTTCGAATTTACAAAAGAAATTAAACAATATCAATTTCTTCACCATTTCCTCAAATAAAATTGAAGCAGAAATCAAATGAAAGTGAAATTCTCTATGCGTTTGGAACTTTGGGTTGTCCAGATTGAACAACTTTCAAATGCTTTTGTAAGTTTATTCAATGGAAATCGAAGCAAAAACTATATTTATAATATATAGAAAATAATAATAATAATAAATTAGAGTTTATATAATTTTAGTTAATTAATTATTAAATTAGCTAAGTTAAATACTTAATAATACATTTGATTTGATTTAAATTTAGATCAGATCGCGCAATAAATGACATGAAAATTTTTAAAAATGAAAAGTAGCAAGCTAAAATAAAACATGGCAAGTTACAAATCTTTACTAATTTAATAATATTTATAGATAGATTTATTATAAAAAAATTTATAAAACTCAAAAGAAAAAAACCACATACATACACAGTCACACGGGTACATACTACATATAACCGAGGAAGTTACTTAAAAGTCTTTGAAGTCGTTTGTTTTCCTTTAAAACCCAAATCAAAATCAGACTCTGTATAATGCAAACCAATGAGGTTACCATAAGAAAGAAGCAATATCTGGTCCTCCCAAAGAACACAAAACCAATGAATCCACACTTTCTGTAGATATGATAACCAAAGGACTAACACGCCCAAAAGATTTGATCCATCTATAAATATTATATTCTGAGGTTGCAAATCTTAGGGAAGAAAATTAAAGTTGCAAATGATGAAATGAATTACTTTAAAAGGAAGATCAAACTGCAAAACCATAATATACAAACTTGTAAAAAGAATCCTCTGCGGACAATTGTAACCTAATGCTTATGTAAAGCTTCACAAAATATACACATCGCCACCAATTAATTGACTTGCAAAGAAATCTGGAAACTTTTGTGTATCTTTAGAATTATTTATCGCAAAGTTGAATCAAATTTTTTTTCATGAATATATACCATACCATACCATCATCCATCACCTCCAAACAGTCTCATTCGCATCTGTGAAAATGGCATTGTGTTGTTCTATTAAGCACTGTAAAACTTCTATTGCACTGAAATCGATTGGCACGCCATCGTCCAACGGAATTGCCGAGGATGCATCCATATCTTCGTTCTCATCTGGATTTCAAACGATAAACAGTTCAAGATTTGAAGAAAATGTACCTATTCTGAGAAGGTCAATTTGTTGACTCTAGAGATTTAACAATATATCTTAAGGATTCAAATTTGATAATTACTCTTTTGTAGTGAAGTAAAAATAAATTAATATTATGTATTAATACGAACTTAAAAGGCACTCGCCCTAGAAAAATCATGTGGACTAGTTTAAGGGAAATGGTATAAATTTTGTATATGTGGAAGGCAAATCATAAAAATTGTACTACCAAGTGAAATATATCATTTGTAACTTATGCAGTAAAGATTTCAAAGATCACTGATCCTCCTACTTTCCACCAAAAACCAGCTTTGATAACAATATCCAAACATGAGGTTTAGTGGCTAAACCGCTAAAGCCGCTAAATAAGTAACAGTGATAGTACCATGGTCAAGACTTAACGCGGTTGTAAATTTATCATCTAAAAGGGAGTAATTAACGTAAATTTTCAGAGACTTTAAAGTATAGGACAGTGGCATTAGTTCAGACATATCATACCAAATCAATAGAACTATAGAAGAATGTACAGAAAAGGAATGTACATATGTACTAGAACACAAACCTGCAAGCATATCCCATTCATTATAGTTCTGTACAGGATCAGCATTTGTATTTGGTTGAGTTTTTGATGGGTGGTTCCAGAACTGTTTATAGGTTTCTGGTCTCTGTCCCCTCTGCCACATAATGATAGGGGCCATCTCCATAGCAAGGCTTCGAGCGTCCATCTGCAGAAAGCAAGGCCACCACAGAGGACATATATGTCATTAGTCTGCATGCAATATAATCACAAACAAAAGTTTTGAGTCAAGGGTTGGATAATGCAAAACAAACAGACCAAAGATTCTTTGTCCATCTTTTTACTAAATCAGCATACAATCAGATTTTAAACCCTGGATCTAACACTTACTATATATAGCTACTGAGTAGGTGAGCACAATCTCCCCTACCAACACTAAACCTGTTATGTTCACTCTTTTGGCTAGCAACACTCTATTATTAGTACAAGGGACTTGAAATTGAGTTGAGTAATGTTGCATCATGTGCACAAGATTGAGTTAAATTGGAGAAATATTCTAGATGAACATGGTAATAATGAATATAACACGGTGAAAGTTATTTCCTCTTAGCTTCTAGTAGGAATATGCTTTAAATGATTAGATTGATTGAACCTCTATGGAACTTTTAAAAGTAATCCTGTTTATGGTAAGCATGTAATTTTGGAATGTAATATTTTAAGCATTATTATGAAAAGCTCTAGTGTGAGAGTGTGCCTTGTTGAGAAGCGACTTCTGGCTAACACGGAGCAATAATGCAGTAACGAGTTCCAATGTCATGTAATTGACTGTGGGGAGCTTCTTCAATATGTTTCGCATCAGTGGAATGCTGGAACGGACACCTCGGACTTCACTGTGTAGCTCTAAAGTGATTAATGGCTGAGGGAGGCTGGCAAGGTAACACTTGATAAGAGCTGCAACATCGATTGGGTTCACCCCTTCAGGTAGTGGTGCATTCAAGTCTGTAAGATACGAAATTAGTAAAAGTATCAGTTAATAAAGGGTTAATATTTATATAAAAAGTCGAGAAAAATGGGACCAGAAGTTTAGGACCTTGGTTGTATAATGACACCAGCTGCTGGATGGCTTTCTGGTTTCCTTCAGACTTGAATAAATCAGGAGAGTTCAATCCTGAAATGGATCTTCGGAAGTCATGAACAGATGATGCAACAGAAATGCTAATATTTTCTAATAGGCCATACCTGATAATACGAGATAATCTGCACATTTAATCAATAGAACCGGAACAGGCTTCGTGGATTCCTGCCGCTGCACTGTTGCCTCTATCGGCACACCAAACACTGAACAAAGCAATTGGAGGTCTCAGCTACAACTCGGACAATCAAGTTAAAAGAAGAATCACACTTTTCATTTGGTGTCCTTACACCGAAAAATAGAAAAGGAGCTTACCATCAGTGCTTGCAACACCCTGCCAAATCAAAGGAAAAGTAAAGTCTATAAATCTTAAACATTTGACAGAATAAAAAATAGGAACTCATGGGAAGAAAATACCTTCTGCCATCGCTCAATATCAGTCAATAGAGTTTTGCTCTTTTGGGCAGTTTTCTTCGCCACCTACACAGAAGTTATTTATATATCATAAATAAATCACTCACATGCATATTTAAAAGATTCACACTTTCTTGACAAAAAGGGAGGTATTTAAATAATGAACTGACAACAAATTAGCATAGAAAATTTATAGTAACTCCTGATTTCATGGCTCCATCTATAGACCTAGCCTGTGTGCAATTACCATAAAACCTTTTACTGGAATGTTAAGTCCTAACTCTCTAAGAGATGGTTCTGGATGATGATGAAATATAAAACCTCATTGAATTTTAATGCAATTGACTTTACTTTGTATTGTATAGAATTGTCTATTACTAGCGCTACATGCTGAAAGTTCGTAGCTAACATGTCTAAGAGCCCTTTTCCCCTTTCAAGAACCAGAAACAGAGCTCCTGCCTTCTCAGGTGTTTCCAACTTAGTAGGATTATGATACAGCATAGAACAAATTTATGCCACAAATTTAAGATCTCACAATAATGGGAATTATCAAGAAATAGGTAACCTACAACTCTACAAGTATGGTTTGAACAATCTCACCTTTGTCACTCCAAAATCATTTGCAAATCAACAAGAAAAGGATCCTCTATAATATTAAAGAGATTAACAAATCTAACATGCTTTGCTTTTAAAAGGTGTGATTTTGCTTGATTTATAACTAAAGTTGACTCTAATTCTAAAGATAGCTCAGGTCAGCCTGGTCTGTCTACATAGGTGAACAAACCAATTTTTTTTAGTGAAATTGGGAGCCACCAGAAAACAAAGACCCTGGAGTTTGGCAGTTTGGTGGTATGATTTCTGTTTCAGATGGGCAGTTTTAATCGTCTGACCCCATATTTGTGCACCACGATACAATTTGTAAAATCACAAACTTCCAATAAAAAAATGAAGTCAATCAAGTCTAAACCAACAATTCTCATACACTATCAAGCCCAATAGAACTTTTCACTTCAGTATTGCTTATTTATTTGAGATTTTGAATACTAAATTTAATATTTAACTTTACTTTAATCTAATAGTTACTTCACTGTCTTTTATTTGTAGTAGTACATTGTTTAGTTTAAAGATATTATATACAAACACAAAATATATATTTCTAAAAATTTAAATAAATTATATCCTTATCACTTATCAGTATGTTCTATTTGGTCATGGTTTGTGAATTGGGAAACGTAAATCCAGACCACAAACCATGAAGTGACAAACTCACAAACCTCCATGAATTGCGAATCATCCATTTTGGTGCAGTTAGATTTAAATTCCAATTTTTGGGTTTCTTTGTTGACCCCTAAATTGAATGGCAAACTACTCAGAACCTTTTACTTACTTTTTCACTGAGCCATAAGCAACAGCCACATAATATATTTTCTTGCTTACTAAATCAAATATACTTATACGCATATAGTTGAAGAAAATGCTTTGACTGCACAGTAGTTACCTCTTCCACTTTGGTTTTCCCTACAACAACCTTCTCTTTTGTCTCCGAAACACCCTTCCTCAGAAAAAAGCTAGTAGTAGCAGCAGCAGAGACAAGACGTTCCTGCATTGCTTGCCTCGTGGATGGCTGCTGAAAAAGAGACCATCGGCTTTTGACCACAGAGCCCACCCTTCCTGCGACTTCAGAAACATTGCCTTTTGCATCTTTAGCAACCTCGCCCACAAATGTTCCGGCAGACTGCCCAGCTTCTCTCAGCTTTGTCCCTGCATCATTCAATAAAATTATGAAGAGAAATTTAGAATTGTAAAGTAAAACAGCATACAAGTTAACAAGGTAGCACTGTGGCATTGATTAGATAGTCACCTGAAGATGAGAAGAAGCCGCTGGCCTTCTCTTGCCACTGAGGTGAAACGACTGAAGGCATTAAGCTGCTTTCAGACACCAATGAGGAAATTTTATATCAGTGTAAAGACTTATCTTTGTGTAATTGGCAAGGTTACTCCTTTGCGACTAGAAGGTCACACTTGACCGTATGAGTGAGTCACAAGGTGTAAGAGGAACCTATATTTGAGTTACAGAAACAGCCTTTTTTACAAAATGCAAGGAAATGATCCGTGTAAGAATTTCTTTCCCCGACCTTGGAAAGCCAAAGAGCCTAGTTACAAGATCTACTGAATTTGATATCCAAAGCCTACATTGGACAAGTTAACGGTATTAATTGCTTAATTCCAAGCATACAAATAAATGCTAGTACGACGGCCCAGTTTATTATATTACAGTGCTTTAATTCACAATGACAAATCTATATCAGAGAAACACTGAATATATTTTGAAGGTCAAATGGAAAATCAAAAGTCAAAGCACATTTAAATTAAATAACAAAATATTAATTGAACAACCAAGTAGGGACAATTGAAGTAACTTGGTATACCAAACCAATCAATTTTGTTATACATGAGAAGGTATCTCTCTCCCTCCTCGACCATGTGTTCGAAGAGTGTCTACGAAAGCAAGTTGGTGTATCCTTTGCAATAGATTTGATCTTGTTGAATTATGTTAGCAAGAGGTAACGGTACAATCATCGCATTTCACATTCTTTCATTAAATGAGGGCACCAAAAATTCAACAATTAGCTCAGAATTATTGATTTAAACACTTCAAGCCATAAGTATTGACTTGAACACTGGTGAGATTGATAGTTAAGCACAATAATTTTTAATCGTGAACAAAACGGTGGCAAGACCTTCTATTACTAAATATAGGATCAATGTTCCAGTGTTCACAATCTCTTAACTTTCATATTGCAGGAATCACCAACCAAACATTACATGATTGCTTGGACACTTAACAAACAATCTAAAAGAGCAGTTTGACTTAATCTACAATTTAAGCCTCTTCAATCCAAAAAAGAAATAGACACGATCATCACTTTATAGGATTACTTACAAATAACTAAACAGAGTACGTAAGTGCGTTTGGATCAAACTAAGTAATTCCGACTTGAAACAACATCAAGCAAACATAATCACATCAGTTACTACCATACAACTACATACGAAGAAGAACAGATTACTCACGCACGCTGCCTGTATTCTTATTCAACGATTAAACACATCTCGTTATATAGAACAAACTGAAAGCAAACGATCGATCATCATCCAAACATATGTATATATGTAATAAAACATCAGAAAGCATTAAACCGTAAAGATGAAAAGGTTACGAAGATAGAAACCCTAGAGAATTGCAAAAACGGAATCAATACTGTTAGGTTTACCTTCGGATTTGTTGTTAATTGATAGTCAGATTTCTCGCGACGAAACAGCTAAAATCAAAAAAAAAAAAAAAAAAAAAGTTTTAGAGAGAGAAAGAGATGATCATTCGGTTTCAGGGGAAAGTGACAGTAGGCAGGAAAATTTGACAAATTGACTAAAGTAGGATGGGATGACTAGTCAGCAAAACGGAGCTGCTGGTGTAGGAGTTCTCGGTGGACCAGAGAGTATGGTAACACTGCTTAATTTTCTGGATTTTTCCAACGGAATAAGAATCGGTATGAGTAATTTACCGATTTACCCTCAAGACTTCGCCAACATTAAAAACATCTTTGTAGGACGTGGCGACGTGGAGGATTATTCATTTTATTTTGATTATACCCGTATATTACCCGTATATTACGCGGATATTTTTAATATATATAAAATATAATAAATAAAAAGATAAATATATAAATATTATTTTATAAACAAAAGTATATAAAATGATATTATTATTTATTATGACCTATTAATTTTGTATATTTCTAAATATACATGAAGAGTAATTATTTTCTTATATATTTTTTAAATTTTATTATATTATCTTATAATTAATAAGTTAGTAGATTATTAGATTTTGTTTGATTTGATTTGAATTAAAAAGTGGATTATATTAGATTTGGATAGATTTAATTAATAAGTTAGTAGAGTATTAGATTTTGTTTCATTTGATTTGATTTGAATTTAAAAGTGGATTATATTAGATTTGGATAGATTTGATCTAAATTTCTTTATTATTTTTACAATCTATAAATGTCACGTGTCGATTCATGGTGACGACACGTGGCTTCACCAGAAATGAGTATAATTACTCTTTTAATACTATAGATAGATTTTGCAAATCATGTGAGAATCTAATAATATTTTTTGGACTTTTTGGCATTTAACTTGTAACATCTCGTTTTCAGACATGGTACGTGGATTTAATTTATTAAATATTGATATTGTTTTGGTCGAATGATATCCTGATTAGTGGATTATACGTGTCGGGATTGAGATATACGTGACACCGGGTTATTATTTTAGCGGATTAATTATAATTTTGAGATCATGGGATTAAATGGGTTGAATTGATATTAATATTGAAAATATGACATCGGGTTCGGATAAACGGGTATCGGGTTACTATAATTAGAAGGTATATATATACTCCCTTTGGAAACTTTGATCCTTTTTCTTGCAAAGAAAACTGAGAAAGCATATGTGAGTGTGTGTTTGTGGACTGAAATCAGAAGAACTCAATCACGAACTTGTGAATTGAACATCAAATTCCTCACTTCTTTTGTTCTTGAGCCAAAGGTAAGAAATCATCAATTGGTAAGCTTAAATTCGAGTTATATATTGATGAAAATGAGGGATTTTACAATTGAGCCTGTAGGGTGGAATTATATAATGATTTTGTAAGTCATTAGCTGTTGGAATCGAGTTGTGGGGTTGATTCTCCCCTAGACAGCCATGAAGTGCAGCCGCGATGAGCATAGGGCGGTGAGGGTGGAGAATGGGCAACGATTATGAGTGTGGTCGTGATCGTGAGGACGGTCGGGATCCCCAGCGCGACCGCGATAGGGTGAGTGCGGGCCGCTATCCGCCTAATTGGGTAAGAATTGGGTTTTGTGGCCCGTTTAGGGTTCGGTTCAGTTATGGGATCACTGTATGAGTATTTATTGGGTTTGGATAATGTGTACTCGGTTGAGCCGCCAGCGAGTTAAGCCGAAATAGTATCCTCAGTTGGGTTGATCAGACTGTCAGGTGAGTACTCGTGTTCTTTTTCAAATGCGCGCTTATTTTACGAGTTATATATGTGTATCTACTGTGGTGTATTGTGTATGAGACAGAGATTTGGAATCTCAGGTATGATTTTATTTACTTTCATTATATGTGATAATTGTGTGTGAGTCGAGATCATTCCAGAGTATCCGCGATAAGTGATCGTGCAGGTTGACTGTCCCTAACCAGTCATGAAGTATGAGACCATATATATACGTCAAAGTTATTGTCAAGTGGCTCATGTGCTTAATGAGTGGCTAACCGCTGTTGTGTGCGGTCTGTTAGCCGAGGAACGGAGTCCCCATTAAGTTGATATGTGCACCAAGCTCCGAGATCACATTAGACATTACAAGGCATACCTAAGTTCATTATATTGAGTTACATGTGATACTATGTGCTATGTGTTGTGCTATGTGTTTATTTCTGCAGAGTCTAACTCTCATGTACTCACGAGCTTTCCAGCTTACGTTTTCGAGTCTAACATGTCTCAGACAGTCAGAAAAGGGATCGACAGCCGCCGTCACAGAAGTAAGGATATGTATGCTTTAGGGATTATTGTGTTAGTTGTTGTATGACGATCGTACGAGTAATGTATGCTGACAGTATATATTGGGATTTTGTAACTCGTGTATTTACTTTGTTTGTTTATCAGATAATCAGCAGTGTTATGTTGGTAACCTGGGATTCTGTTATCTGTATTAACTTGTGGCTACACTGACAACTGTATGTATTAAAGTTTTAATTATCAGAGAATTGTGTTATCCCCTGACATGTGTAATATGGAATATATGTGATATTGTCACGTATGATATCATTATGACGTGGCTTATATGTGTAAAGAGATGGTGCTACATAACTTTTAGAGGATTAAGCTTTAATTATTTTTGTTGAATGATATGTTTTTTTTCTCGTTAAAAAAGTGTTTTAGCTTTTAATTTAGAAAGGGGTTTATATTGAAATAATTCAACCTAATTTTACATTTTTTTTCTTGGTCAAGTTTCTTCTATTTTAGTTTATTTTTGGGACATATTCAATTTGATCCATTTAATATTAAGTATCAAGTCATTACACCGATAAAAATAGGAAAGTAGACTAGGTTTTATTGCTAGTATTATTATACTTTTTACATAGTTATTTATATTTTATTAAAAAAGTCCATGATATTTTTTTATATTCAATCAATATGGTTCCTTCGTTTTAGACTGAGTGATCAAAATGAATAAGATAAAAGAAATTGTAGGAGCTAAAAAATGAATATTGTTTAAAAATACTAAGAGATAATTATTCCAACAAATAGATGAAAATGAACACCTAAATTAGCAATGAACACCTAAATGATTTCAGACATTGATCTTTTAAAAAACAAAGAACACCTAAATTAGCAATGATTGATGAAATTTGTTGTTGATTTCAATTTAGGTTCAGCTTTAATTTGTAGCTAATTTTGTTGTAAAATGTGTTTAGCAACAACTTTTGTTTGTTACCGGTTCACGTAGAATTAATAATCGGTTACCCATTGATAAAATCTTGATTTACTGATTTTTCAATTAGTTCGGGGTTTTCTATCTACTGATTTTTAGTTAGTTCGAGACTTTTTATACAACGAAAAATGATTTGAGATTTTAATTAAAAACTGACAAGTTTAGGATTTTTTTTAATGCAATTATCCATTTTATAAAAACTTGATTTGGAGGCATTTTCAGTACACACATTTGGACAAAACGCAAATCCAAAGTGCATTTTGAACACAAAAAGACATTGTGGAGAAAAGTGATTTTGGTTTACCACTTACCAAATTCTTTTTAATGTTTTCAAAATGCAAAACGCTAAAGATCAATTTGATAAACCAAATCCAAACACCCTCTGAATCTTCTTGAGCAAATCTCAACCATGGAATACAAATTTGTCGAGCCTCGAACCGTTCACTGAACGACAATATGCCGAATCTTTACCATAAACATCGCAGTTGTCATCGAATCTTCAAGATAAGCTCGACCATGATCATCATAGTCACCCGATAATTTGTTTTTGTTGGAGTCAAATCTCTTCGAGTTTCCTACAAATCTGCTTTATATCGGGCCTAAGAGAAGGCGATGGAGAGCAACAAGCCATTGCCAGCCGAAAGAATTCCAAAACACGTTCTTCGCTGATCAAGCTTCCCTCGCCATTGTTTTCATCGAGCAAAATGTCAGGATGGTACAAATATGATATTCGGTGATCCAATATCGCATTCCTTAACGAGTTTGACAAGTAAGAATCTTGATCGGGGTTTGCTTTCTTGTTAACTGGTTCCTTTCCGGTTAGTAATTCTAGTAAAATCAATCCAAAATTGTAGATATCAGTAACCTCGCTCGAATCTTCCATTTTGATCAATTCAGGTGCTTTATAACCCTCAACAGAAGCTTCTTCAAGCATTACTTGAGCTGCAGCCGGATTCAAGAATGCGTGGAGACCAAAATCCGACACATATGGATGAAGATCTTGGCCTAAGAGTATGTTCTTTGACTTGAGATTTCCGTGGATTATCGGCTTTTGAAGCCCGGTGTGTAAATGATCTAATCCTCTAGCAATGCCCAACGAAATCCGAGAAATGTTTGTCCATTTACGACATTCGTCTTTTCCATCTGCGTAAAATTAATCACTAAGTCTTGTTTGATTTCATTAAGAGCCTCTTAAAAAAGTCTGAAGTCTAAACTTCATATCTATAATAAATTAAGATTGTTTGTTTAGGTTTAGACTTAAGAGGTTTAAACCTTTAAATTTACCTCTTAAAATTAAGAGGAAGATTTTGATCTGAAAAAAAAAATAAAAAAAAAATAAGAGGAACTTTTCTTTATTTTTAGTTTACAACCCTAATTTTATATCCTCCAAACAAACAATCTTAAGATTACCTCTTAAGTTCAGATTTCAGATCTTAAGATTAACTCTTAATTTCAGACGTGGTTTTCAGACTTTCGACATTTAACCTCTTAAAAAACAAATAACACCTAAGTAAAAAAGATAAACAAGTAGGGTTGTGGAACGGTTCAAAACCAGACTAAACCAACTGATTTAAAAGTGAAAAGTGAAAACTAATAATTACAGAGCCGGGAAGTGGGTATTTAACTAAATCGTATGGTACCTATTTTGGTCCATTCAGGTCTTCGTTTCATAGTTTTTCTTGGCTTTTACAATGAAAACGAAACAAAACCGGAAATCCAAGAAAATCAAATGTAATAATGGTTTATTCAATGTAAACTACTTTTATGTTATAAAAGATGGGAATTACTATAAATTTGCCAATTTCAACCCTTTAATGACATGTACCTTCTGCAATAGAATGTGTACATTACTATAGAAGCCAGGTATGAATCTAAAGAACAAAGAGGCATAAATACATAAAGCTGTGTTTGCTTTATGAAAAGATGCACACATAACATTGCCTTTGCTTTAGGGAAAGTCATCTACCCCACAGCATCAAAGACCTGTACGGTACAATCCAATTCTAAATGCATATTTCTCAAACAAAGTATCATTGAGAATCAGCTCTGACTCAATGGCCCGGACAGTTAAATTGGGCCAGTAGTAAAACACAAAGTTAGAACGTAACTTTTTTTAAATGCAAATTGTTATTTGAAATTTTTTTTCAAAATTATGTAAAATTTATGACTTTTGATCCCTCAACTCGTTTGACTCGTTTGCTTGAATGAGCCGAAATTGTCATCCCTGGTTCAGAACTGAACAACCGAGATGAAATGGTACACCCTTTTTATTCCTCTCATAAAATTATTGCAATTTCATTTGCCATTTTCATGTCTCAAGAGTACCATGTCCTAAAATAACTGTTTCCAATGAATAAAGCAATACCCCCAATGGAATATAGCTTCATTACATGACAATGATATCTAAAAATGTGTGCACTTTGATATGATGATTTTGCTCCGGTTTTTTATTTTTTGATGTAAAAGTTGGGACTAAACCGTAACCGTAACCGTAACAGTAACCGTGAAATAAACAGACCATACTTAAACGTAGCCGAAAATTAGTATCATTTGGTTAAGTCGGTTTGTCCCGTTGCACGCCTATAAACGAAACTTCCATGAGTCATTCAATTACGATTTAGGGAATTAGGGTTATGAAAACTACAATTTTAAACTAAAAAACTAAGGAAATTGGAAATGAAAATAAACCAAAAGATTTGAGCTTCAATGCATGTATTCGTTAAAAACAAAATACAAATTCTTGGTTATTACACACATAAACAATTAGGTCCACTTATTTCACGAAATAAAATTTAAAAGAATTGAAATTTAAATAATCGTATATGTTATTTTTATGGATTAAAGTATGAAATGATATTTAAGATTGGCAATTAAAAGCTAGGTTGCACGGAAACGGATACGGCAACAGGAAACGGGTACGGAACGGATACGGGAAACGGCAAAAATAAAAACTTCTAGATACGGATACGGGAGAGATACGGCAAATAAAAAATATATAAATATATAAACATATATATATATATATATATATATATATATATATATATATATATATATATATATAGATTTGGGTTCAAATGAGTACCACTAGTTTTGCGGAGTACCGGAGGTACCTCGCTTAAAATTATTTTTTTTGAAATTTTTTTTCATAATCATGTTTAAATTAATAATATAAGACTACTTGCAAAAAATCACACATAAACACACACTATAACTATGTGAAACGTGCAAATTCACATGAACTGCACTGTTGTGAACGTATGTTCACAGCTAAGCATGTTCACATGAATTTTTCCACGTTCACATGACTTTTAAGAGGCTACGAAGTGTAAATGCGTGTATTTCTTTTACAAATATGCTTATATTATTTGTATCCACATGAATATGAAAAAAAAATTTAAAAAAAAAACTTTTTTTCGGAGCATGTTCACATCTTAAACCCGTGTGTTCACAGGTACTCACGGTACTCTGCATTTTTTAAGTACTCACACGAACCATATTCTATATATATATATATATATATATATATATATATATATATATATATATATATATATATATATGTATATGTATATATATATATATATATAAGAAATTCCATAATAGAATGGTGATGATCGCTGATATATAGGTCCAGAGGTGATCACTGGTGTGAATTGATCGACGTATTCACGTAGGCTATTATGGAATTGATCGCTGGTGTGAATTGATCCACGTATTCACGTAGGCTGTTAGGGAAATCTGATCGTTTAAATTGCACAGCCCGTTAGCCTTCTTTGGAGTTAAAAAGCCCATTAGCCTTCTTTGGAGTTAAAAAACCCAAAAAAAAAAAAAAAACCGAAACTGCTAGGAAACTTGGACGAAACTTCAACAGAAACGTTTCCTTCATACGAGAAACGTTTCTAGGCGTTTCTCACGAGTATCGGTTTCCTGGAGGTATCCGAAACGGGTACGGCATGCTGCTAGGCGTTTCCGTGCAATATAGATTAAAAGGCATAGGTTGCATAATATTAGGAATCTTAATTCCATTAAAAACAGTTATGAATGATGAATTTTTAATCATAGATAATGATAAAATGTAAATAAGATGTCATTAATTATTTTTGTAACCCGATAGATCAACAAACTACAAATAAATCCGATTACTTTCAAATTTCATTCCGTCAATCAAACGGGACCTTAGATTAGCATTCCAAACCGTATACTATATATTAGGTGACGTTTGGTTTGTCTGATGGAATTTGATGGATTTGAAATTCAAATTTAGCTTGTTTATCATAATGTAAAAGGTTAAATTTTATGTATTTTTCATCAAATTTCCTTTTTTATAGGAATTTGAAAATCCTTCCAACTTATCCATGAATTAAATTCCAACCTATACGTGAATTAGATTCCGACTTACATCTCCAATCAATACTAAAATAATCTTCTACATTCACCTTGAACCAAATTAACAACTAAATTTAAATTCCATTCTGTGCACCAAACGACACATTAGACCGTGAGGCCAACCCGACCAACTTGTTTCGATTTGATTAGTTTCTTTTGTTATCATTTGACATTAACCTAAAAAACCTTTAAAAAAAGAAAGTAGAAAAAAGAAAATGGATAGGAAAATTACCTTTAATAAACTGAGCCAAGTTACCTCTCCCATAAAAGGGTTGAACAAGAAGCTTTTCACCTCTAGGCCCAGAATAAAAACCACAAAGAGGGACCAAATTATGATGCCTAATTGATCCCAATAGTTGTACCACATGCATCAAATCTTGTACCTTTTCTGTACAGGTTGGTCTCAAGAATCTCAAACAAACAACTGAATCATTCCTCATCAAACCAGCCCTGTACAAAGTCCCATAACTAGATTTCCCAATAACTTCACCAGCTGCATCCAATATATCACCACAAGATAGATCTTCACCACCATTAAACCTAATCAAATCACCATTATTTTCCATTTCTTCCACACCATGACCATGTTCTTGAAATTCAAACCTTGATTCTTTCTCCCAAGATTCATCTTTTCTGGACCTTCTTCTAAACACACAAATCAAACCCAAAACAATGAATATAACTAAAGAAATAGAGGATAAAGTCACAATTAGTAGTATTTTGAGGCTTTTCTCCATGTGGGTGTATCATTAAAAGCTCAAAGATTCAATAAAAATTGAATCTTTTTTTATGGTTCTTGAACAAGAGCTTCATTTTTAACAGCCTTTAACTCACACCCATTTGGCCAAGAATTGTGGATAATTTTAAGCTTAATTTGTGCCTATTATATGATCAAAAGGTGAAAGAATGAAGGAGAATTGGAACAAGAAGCTTCATAACATTCACAGGCTCATTCATCAAGTCTCTCACACATTTGGCTGATTTAAACAAGAAACAAAGAGTAAGACACAATGATTGTAAGTTTATGGGTGTTCTCCATGTGGGTATATGATCAAAAGCTTAAAAAAGTTAGAAAAATTTGAAACTTTTTCATGGGTTTTGGAAGATGAAGGTGAAATGTGTGTGCCACCACCCATTTTGGCTGTTTTGAACAGATAATCAATGTGGGTTTTTGGGTGTCATATGAAAGAAGATTAGGACTATTTGTGTGTGTGTGAGAGAGAGAGAGAGAGAGAGAGAGAGAGAGAGAGAGAGAGAGAGAGAGAGAGAGAGAGAGAGAGAGAGAGAGAGAGAGAGAGAGAGTCTTCTGAAGAAGGGAAGGGGAAGGTTTGTATGATTGGGAGGGAGATTCTTGACTTGTGAATTTGTGATGGAATGTCTCTTTGTCTCTCATATTGGAATAAGGTTAAGGATTTGGATTCATTTTCAAGTAATCCAAAAGCCATAGCCTAAAATTTACACAATTATCCTTAATTAATTAAAGGGTTTATTATGAAATAAACCAACATGTTTTCACGTTTTTTTTACGTTTTTCGTTCTTTCATGTTATATTTTTTCATAAAAGTCTTCAAGTTAATTTTTTTGTTTTTGGTTTAGTGAAAAATGAACATTAGAACTTGGTTTTTCAGTCTCTAAAAACCCGGTTTAATAATTAGATACGGGGTCTAATAGTCAAATTTCACAATACTAAAAAAATTAACATTAAGGGACGAAAACGCAAAAACTGTGATAACATGTTAGGTTTTTTTTCGTAATAAACCCATTAAATTATTCTATTTTTTATTATTTTATCTTCTCAATTTATATTTTTTATATCTCAATTGACATCGATTCACGTCTTACAATATCTTCCAACTATCATAATATAAGTTTTTATTTCTTTTTAGCTTGTTAGCAGGTAGCATTACAATGACATGATAAAATACGTAATAAAACATGTTTTCATATTAATAGTTTTTTATTGAACGACGAGTTTATTCTGATTTATTTATATGATACAATAATCTATTCTCTTTTAATTTACAAGAATTTTTTGGGCATTTTAATACGTACATCTTTAACCCTTAATTTTTATTAATCATACATCTCGTTACTCGTATGTTTGTTTGCTGATGACATGGAACTCAATGATTAAACTTAATCTTTCTCTCGTATTATAACGGGTGTTGTGTATGATTACCGACGGATCTAGAATATCTTTCATTTGTATCACTTTGTCAAAATATAAAAATAATAGGTGTCAATTAGGTATATTATGTGAATTTTACGGGAATTTTCTAGTATGTTACGTATCATCGACAAAATCTATCGGTGTCGCGTGACACGGGTCACACAAGTTACATCTGCCCTTTAATTTGAAATTTTCTGTCGCTATGAATTATAAGATATGGTTTGCCTGGTTGGTTTCATGATTTTCTTTGATGTGACTTTCTTTTCCTTGATAAATATATATGGGAAATGAAACATGTTGACTCATATTTTTTTTAAAAATTAAAATAAATAATGATCATAATATATGATAAAATCAAATGAAAATTTGAATAGAAATAAACTATCTTATTAATATGTTAAATAACGTAGATAGATTTTATGTACATTGGTTTTTAAAAATATTGAAACTTATTTTACGACGATAAATTTTGTAAAGCTACTCATCTTTACTACGAACGTTTTTACATTATACTTAATTTTTTATAAGAGCAGAAGTAGGATAATTTGTCGTTTAAAAAAATACTTATTTTTTATACCAACATGAATGTAATTGTAATTTCTTTTAATGATAGTAGTCAACAAAATATTTACAAGCTTACTAGCATTTTATGATAAAAAGATTAAAAAAGTATTAAAAAGTAATTAGACATATTTGAATTTGTCATAGAAAATCATATTTTATATTTGCGAAATTTGCGCAAAAACCCTTCAAGTTGGATCATTTTCTTATCAAAAACCCTCAAACGTTTTTCATTGCACAAAAAACGCCCAATTGACTAAAACTTATCAAAATGATATTTTTTTCAAAAAAAAATGACTTACAACGTGATGAACCGGTTGTAATTTACTGACCAACCTTTTGTCTCCGACAAACCTTTTCTCTAGCGACCTCACTTGTCCGTGTTATATTATTCAAATCCATATTTCTTGTTGGTTTATTTGTTCAAATCTGTGTTTTTTTTTAAATTACTTTTTCGTCGAAATATTGGTGGTCACTGATTACTTGTCGACAGTGGTCCATGACTTTCAACCGGTTACAACCAATAATATCTCATTTTTGTAAAATGTTACTAGTTACGTTTTTTGTACAATGAAAAATGATTGGAAGTTTTAATCCTTAAAATGGTTCAATTTAAAGGTTTTTGTTTAAATATCCTTTTATATTTTTCTTCTAATAAAAACTTGACAGAATTTCTACTTAATCATCATAGAAATAGTTACAACTTAAATAACTAATAATTAATCATCATTTGTTATCTTCTTTTGTATATTCTTTTTATGTGAGATTAAAAATTTGGTGCTAATTCTAATTCATAAATAAATATATATCATTAGAAAAACATATCAATGGAAAATTTTGAAGGATAGTGCTTTGACTGCTTTGTAATTGTCCACAATTATATATGGATATTGAATAAGACAAACCTGACGTCATCAACGCATTAGCATATAACGTGTAAACAAGCTTCAACCATTTTAAAGAATAATACCATAAAATACCATATTCATTTTGGTTTATATTGTTTTTTTTTATCTCTGTAGTAATTAAAACTTTTTGAAACCATGATCGTCTCATAGATTTTGAAGACCTTATGCAGCTGTGTTGTGCTTGTGATTACAACATACACTCTTAAATATTTTAAACGGTAAATTGGTCATTTTGAGACTCAGTTTTTAATAAGTAAACTGGAGGCCGTGAACGACAAAAAGAAAAAGTATTTAGTGAGAAATTAATATGAATAATACGATTCAAATCAAATTTGACATGAACTCCATTTTAACGCACATATACACAACGTGTATGCATCAAATGCAGAAATTTTTTATTAGCCCGAACTTGAATCATTATTACGACCGTGAGACCCTACGAAATTGTGGGCCCTATGCGGTCGAGCCTCTAGCATATCCTAAAAGACGGTGCTGTTTGAAACAAACCAATGTTATCATGTTGATGATTAATGACTAAACTAGGTTTTATTACATGAGTTAACTTAATAATAATATTTATAAATAAATAATGTATAAAATAATAATAATAGTAATAAATAATTAGAGTTTAAATAATTTTGAAAAATTGAAATGTATTGGGATGATTTTTTTATATAAAATAATTAATAACATGGAACAATACGTGACTTATATATATATATATATATATATATATATATATATATATATAGGGGAGGGTTCTTCTAAGAACCATAAAAAGTGTGGGAACCTAAGAACCTTTTATGGTCATTGGATTAATGATAATCAATGGTTGATATATTGGATGGCAAGTTTGTAATTATTTTGAACTTTAATAGTGGAGAATCTTGAAAATGTGTGAAAATGGTATTTTTGGAAGAAAAAAATCTCTTTTTTCTCTTTCTCTCTCCTACTTTTTTGCATTTTCATTTTATTTTTCTTTCATTATAATTGATTTTTAAATTAAAAAAACGTTTTTTATAAAAAAAAATTATTTTTTCTATATAGAAAATTATTTAATTGCTAAAAAAATAATGTATTTTATATAGAAATATTATATGTTTATATAGAATATTTTTATTCTGTATAGAATATGTTAACGAACATATTCTATGTACAATCTACGTAGTTAGTCATGCATTCTACATAGAATGACATGCAATCTACGTAGAATGTCGTGTAGAATGTCAAATATCATATATTCTACGTAGATTACCTGATAAAATATATCAAAAACACATTAAACAAAAAAAGATTTCATTTAGACATTTTATCAAATACTTGGTATGCAACTGATATAAAATATACAAAAAAGACATTGAATAATAATGTTAGTCTACATAAAAAAAAATATAGAAATGTATAAAAAAACATAAAAATATATGAAATATATAAGAAACATAACATTCTACATAGATTATGTGTGATTTTTTACAAGTAGTCTTGTATTATATTCTATTTAGATTATCATTTAATCTACGTAGATTATCATGTAATCTACGTAGATTATCAGTAAAACATCCAATAACTATAACAATCAATATAAATCTAATATCTTACAAATAATTTCATTATAAAACATGAAAAATGAATCTGTCATATTCTATGTAGAGTATCGACGAACATATTATATGTACAATCTACGTAGAATGTCATGCATTCTACGTAGAATGACATTCAATCTATGTAGAATGACATTCAATTTACGTAGAATGACATGCAATCTACGTAGAATAAATGCAATCTACGTAGAATGGTATGCAATATACGTAGAATGGCATGCAATCTACGTAGAATGTCATGCAATCTACGTAGAATGTCGTGTACATTGTCAATTATCATATATTCTACGTAGATTATTACATGATAAATATACCAAAAACACATTGAATAGTAATATTAATCTACATAAAAAGATATAGAAATGTATAAGAAACATAAAAATATTTTAAATATATAAGAAACATAACATTTACATAGATTATGTGTGATTTTTAGTAGTATTGTATTATATTCTATGTAGATTATCATGTAATCTACGTAGATTGTCATGTAATCAGCATAGATTATCATGTAAAACATCTAATAACTATTACATTCATTATAAATCTAATATCTTACAAATAATTTTAATTATAAAATATGGAAAATGAATCTGTCCAATGTACGTAGATTGTACATAGAATATGTTCGTCGATACTCTACATAGAATGTCACGCAATCTACGTAGAATGACATGCAATCTACGTAGAATGACATGCAACCTACGTAGAGTATCGACGAACATATTCTATGTACAATCTACGTAGAATGTCATGCAATCTACGTAGAATGACATTCAATCTACGTAGAATGACATGCAATCTACGTAGAATGACATGCAATCTACGTAGAATGTCATTCAATCTACGTAGAATGTCATGCAATCTACGTAGAATGTCATGCAATCTATGTAGAATGTCGTGTAAAATGTCAAATATCATATATTCTACATAGATTACATGATAAAATATATCAAAAACACATTGAAACAAAAAAAAAAGAAGATTTCATTTTGACATTTAATCAAACACTTGGTATGCAACTGATATAAAATATACCAAAAAATACATAGAATAAAACTGTTAATCTACGTAGAATAACATGCAATCTACGTAGAATAACATTCAATCTACGTAGAATGACATGCAATCTACGTAGAATGACATGCAATCTACGTAGAGTATCGACGAACATATTCTATGTACAATCTACGTAGAATGTCATGCTATCTACGTAGAATGGCATTCAATATACGTAGAATGGCATTCAATCTACGTAGAATGACATGCAATCTAGGTAGAATGTCGTGTAGAATGTCAAGTATCATATATTTTACGTAGATTAAATGATAAAATATATCAAAGACACATTGAAACAAAAAAATAAGATTTCATTTAGACATTTTATCGAACACTTGGTATGCAACTGATATAAAATATACCCCATGAATAGTAATGGTCATCTACAAAAAAGACATAGATTTGTATAATAAACGGGTAATATATAAAATATATAAGAAACATAACATTCTACATAGATTATGAATAGTAATGTTAATCTACATAAAAAGATATAAAATTATATAACATTCTATATAGACTAATATTTCTATATAGAATACATTAATTTTTTAGCAATTAAATAATTTTTTATATAGAAAATAATTTATTTTTTATAAAAAATGTTTTTTTAATATTAAAATCAATTCTAATGAAAGAAAGTATAATATGAAAATGAAAAAAAAAAGTAAGAGAGAGAAAGTGAAAAAGATATGACATATAATAAAAAAGGTGGAGAGAGAAATATAATATTTTTTATTCCAAAAATACCCTTTTGATCCAAGGGCTCTAAAAGGTTTCTAGGTTCTCACCATCTTTAAGGTTCTTAAAAGAACCTCTCCCTGTAAATTATTATATATATATATATATATATATATATATATATATATATA
>JAANYP010009261.1:107500-181959 GCA_020465985.1 Centrapalus pauciflorus
TTCTAGAGGTCCATTGTTACGTATATCCTTATGTGGTTTTTGGTCCATAATCATCATCCATATAAATAAGGGGCGAGTCATTTGTAATGGTAACAAGTTGTAAAATCCATATAACTTGTAAAGCATTCTCTAAATAAATCTCTCTTTCAAGTTTTTAAGACTCGAGTTTCCTCCGTTCTTAGTTGAAGCATACTTGCATTATTGTTTTTCGGCTACATTTGGGATATAGCTTGACTTGGTCATGAAAGAAAGGTGTCTAACGGCCGAACGGCAGAAAGAAAATAGTAACTCAGTAACATAATAGCCCAACGGGATAATTTAGAATTTATAAAAAGGGTCACCTGGTGCGTCGCGAAATAAAAAACTAGAGACATATGAAGAAAGATTACACAAGGAAAATTAGCAAGTAGATACCAAAAATATGATTAAAACAAGTTTAAATCCGCTTCTATGTTCATAAAATCCGTTCAACGATAGCAACCCTCTTCCTTCCCCTGCTATCGACGTCACTGTGCTTGCATGCCAAGCTCCTTGGTTCTTCGGACATCATTCCCACCCTGCATACTCTTATCATTCACCAAGGTTGTCAAGATCAGATCTTATCTAGGATCGTTTTCGTCTATGCAAGATCGGGATCATAAGATCCTACCACAAGATCACAACCTTTAATTTTTTTTTCTAGGTACTATAATTTGTAATTTTATATTATAAATTAATTATATAACACTTCAAAAAATATTTATACAATAAATAGGAAAACAACGTACATTCAAGTTTAAAATATTTATGGTCACTCAAAAAAAGGCAACCAATCATACATCCTATAATTTAATCCACTATCCTAATTAATTAAATGATTGGATCTATGTAAAAAGGTTGGATCGAATACGTAAATGATCCCATGCGAACCCGGTTAAAAGAGTATGGACCGAGTATAAGGTACGATCGGGAAACGATCCTATGAACAATCTCACGATCCTACATCCAATCTTGTTATAAAACGATCCCACACCGATCCTGCTCGAAATCACTTGGTAGGATCGACCGATCCTACGATCTTACTCGTGATCTTAACAACCATGATTTTCACAGTTTGTAAGTTCCTCCATTCATCGAACGTAGTAGCAGTTGTGGTTAAAACTTAAAATGGGCATTTAAGTCTTACATATGGAGCTAGGGTAAGTAATCGTGGAGGATATGGTTATGGACATCTGAAACTATTGTGTTGGCAAAATACATTCGATGATTCATTCTAAACTCTAAAATACTCTTTGCATCAATAAAGCGAGCTTTATATGTGTTGTAAATAACAAATATTTATTCAAAAACAAATCTATGATATTCATATAAAAACCACCTTTGTTGTTAGGGTACTGCTCTTGACAGACTCTGAATAGAGTTAGGCTTTCGGATTTTCGAGGGAGGTGAACAAGAAGTTTCCAGAAAACATTGCTTCTTTATCTGCACATCCACAATAGCATTTTCTGGTTAAAATTCGATAAACTAAGCATGTAAAAATCATATGAAAGCCGAAGCTCAAGGTTAAGGAAACGACTAGTTGTTGACCAAAAATATGGCATACTGAAGGTTTACTTGTTAACTACATATCCTACCATTTGAATTTAAGGCCAAACAATGCATAACCTTTCAGACAGAGGTCTCCCTCGACACTTTCCTTTTTTGGGATGCCCAAAAAGATGTAACATGTTCTTTTTCAATAAGTTTCCAAATTAGCCTAACATAATCATCATTGGTAATTAGTACTTTGGTTTTAATATTTTAGTCCACAAGTTTGCTTTATTTTATCATTAGACATTTGACCATTAGTCAAACAATTTTATTGAACTAAGCCAAGTGAAACATAGCAATTTTTACAGAGTATTGTCTACAGTAAATATGACTGCAAGTAAATTCGTAAGCCAGGAAAATGAGGGGTACCTGTTAATGATAAGCAAGTACATTCCCGTCGAACATATCTTGTGAAAGCCTGAATATTTTCAAATGACAAGTATAAAAGAGTAAATATTATTTGAAGGTGGAGACAGACAGATAGTATTATGGCTCTCCTACCGTGGCCCTCATGATTTACAATGTTTTCTTTCTGTAACTCAAATGGGCATTACCAATCCTAAATGTTATGTAAACTTTACATGTATGAAGCATACATTAGGTCGTTAATGACACAGTTTGCTGAATGTAAACCGATCAAAGTAATAAATATACCAATTAAGTGTTTAAGAAAACCAAGAATGTGGTTTCGTATAGTTAGTTGTCAATTTTGTATAGTTAGTTGTCAAAGAAGACAAAATAATCTCACTTGTGGGTGATTCAAAAAATAAAGTAAAATAGAGAAAATAAATTACCAGGACAGCTGGCAATGCAGCAGCATCTAGCTTTGACGAACCATCTTCAGAGAAGACATTCCTACAGAGCATGTTAGCATGATTAGAAAACAACCTGAAACTCTGACATGTGATCAACTACAAATTTTAATCTCAACATCTCAATTTCAAAGAGACACGATTATTTACAGAATCTCATACAATGTTATAACACAAGCAGGATGTCCACAGAGTTATATATCAATATTGATCAGAGTACATGAATGGTGATTGATAATTCTACCGACTCATACTACTGTCCACAGGAAAAAAAAAAAAAAAAAAAAAACAATTCGGTTTTGAGTTGTCCTGATGCTGCAATATTTCCTTTTTTGTTTCGATTTTAGTCCCAACTTTTTTTTTTGTCCATTTAGTGACAAATAAGTGATATTGGTAAGTGGTAACTATGATTTTGGTTTAGAAGTTCCATTCTTTTTGCCATCGTTGAAGGGCATTTCACGTAGTTGAAAATAATTGTTGTTGGAGAGCAGAGGGATCTGTGTTAAGCATGTGCTAAGAACTGGTCGAATGCTCTAGCAAAACTACATGAAAGCTTAAAACAAGCAAAATAACACCAGAGTGAAAAATATGTGTAATTATTTTACTCCAAATATCATCCTACATGGCTATGGAATCGGCCTTTATATCGTCGCAACCATGGAAATTTGGAAACTAATAAAATAGGGGAGGAACTTAGATCTCCTAAAATATGATAAAAGAACCTAAATATCCTTAAAAATATGAAAAATAAACTACGGTAAGTACCTAAACTCCCTAAATACGAAAACTTTTACGGTGAAACAAGTCCAGCATCAATTTTTAGTGTTACAGAATACACATTTCATGATCCATTATGAATTATTTCCATAATAATAATATTGGACCACAATCCCCTAAGCACATCAAGTATATTCTATCAAGATATCCTTTTATTTATACCAGTGACTTAGATATATGATAAATGAACTTACAGATTACAGATTCAGCATACATCATGTCATTATGATAAACTTCCATATCAATAATATTGGACCACATAATTCAATTTTTGCTGTACATTTTGTCGCCTGATTTTATAACCTCGCGTATATCTCTGCTTTAGTTCATAGTTCATGCTAGAGCACTAAGTTATTAGCCCTTGCTATATGGAACTTTGCATCTCCACTATAATTGCATACTAATAGTAAACAGCAAATTTAGGCCTACCATAAAATAAAGCATGGGGTATCTTTAATTAAAAATGGTACAACCATCAACTGGAGGAGCCTAGTAGAGCCCTTGATTGTCCTAATCTTCGTCTCAAGAAAGTACATAGTGCATCTAGTAGAATATATTAGTGCCTATAGACAACTATAGTAGAATATCAAATGCTTCCACAGGTAATGTGAATTTCTTACTTCCATATTGCGTTCTGCAAGTCCTCTTGTTTTGCTTCGGGAAGCATGGCAGTATCAAAGGCAACAATATTTCCATAGAATACCTTTTCCAACTCCCTCATCCATTTAGACAAAAGCAGATTAACCTGCACTCCAATGAGAAAAAGAATTATATTACAGATATTTGAAGATCTGTGTGGTCGCCAAAAATAGATCATTCAGGTATCATGGGTTTACGTGACCTAATGACCTAAAAGATACCCAAAACCCCAATATCCCTAAGTAATTGAAACGCCTTCCATGTTCTGACTTCTGATTATCCATGTCAAATTCAAGAGTTCCATTGCAGTTAATGTTTTACCACACAATTGATTTGATACAAAATTGGATTGGCCATTATACCTAACTTTACTGGAATTTCAAATCGCTTAAAAGGTTAAAAAATTTCAAGCTTTTGTCCAATTATTAAGTCTTAACTAAGACAGTCACCTACCTTCGTTAATAACATGATTAAAAGTAAATGGATTTTGCAGTGTTGTAAAAATCGACCGGAGTACTAGGGAATCGGCCATGTGCCGAGCCGAGTCGGGGATAATCGGCCTAATTACTCGAATCGGTCAGAATCGGCCTAATTACTCGGGGAGTACTCGGTCAAACTTTAATTACTCTGTCAAACTCAGCTTAGATTGGTCAAAACAGCCAAAATAATGTTACTAAAAATATCGGTTGGTTGTTCCTTATATTTATTTGAATTTTTATGAACATGTTGTATGTATAACTATGAAAATTTTACACATGTAAAAAATCCAATCCAAGTGCTCCTTGCCTAGGATAATTACTCGATACTCCCCGGCCGGTCATTCGAGTACTGTCTAGCGAGTTTTGCAACATTGAAATTTTGTGAAACTAAATACAGGCTAATAATTTCCTTATTATGGGTCAAGAGTCACTTGTTGCAACTACTAACGCAAGCGAGTAATAATAACATGGTAAGATTTAAAGACGCAAAAAAGTCCAAAAAATTCTTTGACTCTAACAAGTAACAAGTTTAACAAAGAGAACATAGCTTTTAACTAGCAAGACTATCAATCTAGAGTACCATTAGGAGGCCATTAAAGTGATTTAACAAGAACGTATGAAATTAATAACCAAGTTCATAATGCATAATACCTACCCCAGCTTTGGAGACCCTCATCTCTAAATCGTGATTGTAGATTTCGTATACATATTGCCCCAATTCAACACCGTCTTGCCCTTCTGCTTTCAAGCGACGCAAACAAAGCCACATGTGTACTACGAGCATGGAGAATGTCGTTCTAAAGGTTTTCTCCAAGCTAAAAACTGCATATTGAATTGAAACATATCCATTAGTCCAGACTTTCTGATAGATAGTGCTAGACTTCCCCATGTATCTTAAGAAAGCACAACAGAAATTAATGATTACAAAAATTTATTGCATTGACAGTCCTCTACTAAATCATTATAGTGGGCATTATCGGTATTTGATTAAAAGAGATATATATTCCCTAAATTGGTTGCCTAGTTAAGCTTTGCATTTATTCTATGTGATAGATGGAATATTGTGTAATAATGTTGTCACATTGGTCATAGGCAACATAACTATAACGTCAAGCAAGAAAATCATTACTAATATCTTTACTTGTTTGACATACAAAATGACCTAAATTTAAACTTGTCTAGAACACTTGTGAACATCAAGAATCAAAAAGGTTGACAACTTGACATTATGTAATTGAAGAATAACCTAGATAATAATAAACCAAAAACAGTAAGTTGGGTAATGAGAATATTCTGCTTGAGTTTATCCATCCAGATATTTGGTGCATAAGTGTAAATTATAAAAATATGGAAAACTCGTAGTTCATGTCCCATTGCTTTTAAAATAGAAGTCCATTTTTAAGCCATATGCAAGCAATAGACTCAGGCAATAAGCAATGAATTGAGACATATACAAACAATAGATTTAGGCATTAAACAACAGAAGGTAAACAATCAATTTCAAGATAATTATATCAAAATTGGAAGTTCAATTTCATGAAACTAACGCACATACATATGTGGTCAACAGACTCAACACAGCTAGTCAGCTACCTAAGCAGTGGCAAAGGCTTTATAAGGATACGTCTTTACTATATTGTAGGCCAACTGAAAAGAATTTTGAGGAAAATATTCTACCTTATCAAGATAAAAACATAAAAAGGACTAACCATCATAAATGGCAGGTTTATCAGCTTGAGATACTACACGGCGGTAAATCACATTTGCTGCTCGAATAGACTTGCTCTGCTTGCTATAGAACAACATCAATCTGAGCAGAAAACGGCGGATACCCTCGTAATCAGGCTCCTCAATCATCAGAGGAGATCCAGGTGGCAAGGCTAAAGAACAAGGCTTAGAACGGAACAACTTATTCAGATTTACCTGCAGAAAGCAGTACACCCAAATCATCACAAGGATGCAAGCTGACAGCAAACGGTGATACATAATCACACAAATTACTCAGAAAAGCAAATAACTTTGTTTAGTAAAACTTATTACTACATGTAAGTTGAATCAAAAGAATAACACCCAGTTGATATCAAAAGAAACCTAATACCAATTTAACGAAGTTATGTAAAATTCTACATCTACTTGCAACATCCCAAAGTTATGAGGGTCTCAATGAAAAGGGTAAAAAAAAAAAAAAATGAATATTCATAGTCAGGATCTTAAATATCCAGAGGCGTAAGGCCAAATTTGATAATGATCAACACCTATTAAAAACTCGTTATATTGCTTAAACTCGCTCATTTACTTCAATGCCAAATAGCACTACCTCCGGTCTACAATTGAAGATCCGCTCATGATTCATGATAACACAAGATTAAGAATTTGAGAATTTCAGAAACTGTGAGAATATAATAACAATAATTGTTAGTATATAGATCAAAATTTCATATTGGCTTCGTAGTTCTATAAGCTCGATCAATTAAGCATCAGTCCAAGACCAAACCAAGGAATAAAAGTTCCAAACGAACCCTTACGCCAAAACAGTGATCCTCCACAGGGAATAAGATAACACAACAAAGCTGAAAAGATGGACAATTGAAGTACCTCAGATTTAGCAGCACTGCTTTTCTCAGCAGCATCTGAAGCTACTGGCACCTCAACCGCAGCAACCCTAGAAATTCGCCGGTACGGCAAAAGACACGAATCTCTGGGCATGTTTGATGTACTGTGTCTCCCTAACCTGTACATATTAGCTAGGGTCCTGCTCCATCGAGGCATCATTGACAAATCCTAACAAAACAAAAACAAAATTCCTCAAATTTCTTCGATATCGTAATGAAATTCGAAGAAAATGTTGAGGGATTTGGGAGTGAAGAAATAACAAGTGCACGCAGATTTATAAATTCATATGGAGAAGCAAATGGGTCCGTCAAATTCTATTCAAGGTGTTAAACCCTAATTATGAGATTTTGCTTTTCTTTTTGCTTTTTCTTTTTCTTAGGATTTCAAAACTAGTTTAGCATTTGGATTTAGAAATTTCATTAAAGAATTTAATTTTATTTAGAATTTCATATTCCTTGTTTCTCTTCGTTTCATAATCCATCTATCCCTTACTTATTTTGGAATCTGTCATTTTAAATTTATCCAATCCAAACGACAAATTAATTTTATATAAGTAAACTTCTTTCTAGTTTAAAATTTTTTAATTACATTTCATGTGTAAAATTTTTTTTCATTTAAATAATTACCATGTAAATTTATTTTTTTTCTGATTAAATAATTAGTTTGATATATGTAAAACTTGATTTTTATGATTAAATAAACAATTACTTTTATTTGTACAAATGGTCTTTTATATGTCCATAAATAAATAACTAAAAATCATCCAGCAAACAATTTTATTTATTTCTGTCTTATAATTTGTTTTATTATAAAAGATTACATGTTTAATTGATTTTTTGACATCATCTTACTCAATCGTATTTTATTGATGGATTATCATACTATTTATAAAGTGAACTCTTTTTTTTCACCTCATTTCTTTTGCTTTCATGTTTAATAAAAGGTTAGTTACGAAAAAATAATCACATACTGTCACGTCTTTTTAATTTGAGTTACGTCATTCTATTTTTTTTATTAGAGGATTATATTAACCAAAATACATCAATTAAGGTAACTTATCTTATGTCAGCTAACCAATAATCTTTAAAAAGTGTCATGTCGAGTTGGATGGTATCGATAATCAAGTAACCGGTAACATATATATATATATATATATATATATATATATATATATATATATATATATATATATATATATATATATATATATATATATATATATATATATATATATATATATATATATATATATATATATATATATAACTGTTAATACTTTGCTAACATTTTCCTTCTTTGTTTTAAATGTGTGTGAATGTAACTAACGCAAATAATCATCTTCCTGCTCATACAATCATCCTTCATCAAGTCCAACACATAAATGGCTTCATTCTAAAACCAATTGATAACACTAACACACCAAGGTTGAGATTTGTACCGCACTTGATCGCCATAAGGTAACTGTCGCACGGTCAAACATGAGGTAACTCATCCATAGAGATGTGTAATGGTGTAAATGAGCCGAGCCACTAGAGCTAGACTTGTTAAAACCTCGAGTTAAACGAGCTCGAAACTCAATTCGAGCTCCTTTAATAAACGAGCTCGAGCCCGAGTTTCACATATCGAGGTTTAAACCTCTATATAAATATAATTTTAAATTAATAAATATATAATATATAGATTAAATAATAAATATAATAAGTTAGATATATTATATAAAAGATTAAATAAATATTAATTAAAAACTTAAGATATATAATAAACGAGCCGAGCCTGAACTTGAAAAACTATTCACTAGCCGGGTCCGAGCTTGAAAAACTATTCACGAGCCGAGCTCGAGCTTTACATACAAGGCTCGAAACTAGCCAGGCTCGAGCTTAAACGGGCTCGACCTCAGCTCGTTTACACCCCTAGAGATGTGATGTCACTTTTAGCCTACACTTTGTCAATCACAAAACAAGCCTAAATGGTGTTGCATTCTACAATTAATCTGTAATAGAAGTAACCTATACCAAAGAGTGGAGGAAGAGCACAATCAGAGTGTTGATAGATGTTAAAGTAGATACTAGAGTTTTAAAGACACTTTTTAGTTGTTCTTACTAAACAATAGTAATTAGCAATTCTAACTAGTTGGTTTTGATATGCTAAAATAACTGTACCAAGGCTAAAGAGTTATTTTTGCTTTTATTATTGCAAAGAAACACTTTATCTTGTAGTTGAAAAAATTAAGGATCCGAATCAGACAAAATAACTCAAATAGACAAAAGTGAAAAAAAACAAACCCTAAATGTCTAAAGCTACAAATGAAACTCCATATACTGACAAACAATCTGACTTTCTGGTCATCTAAAACTAACCGAAAGCTAGCAACTTATTTTTCAGTTTCAGTTATCCGCAACGATCCAGTTTCGCTTGTAACTTTGCAAGGTAAAAGTTAGGATTGAACTGTACCGTAGTACGGTAAAAGAACTGGTCTAGGTTCCATGTGGTCCAGTCATGTTTTATAATATTTTACACCGAAAATTATAAAAACTGCCAATGAACTGAAGCTGGAAATAAAAAGTTATCGGATACATTAAAATTTGAACCTACAAAATTTGATGGCCAGTCCATCTCACCCAAGTTATAAATGAGTTCTAATGCTATGTGGATTGTTCACAAGAATGCTACAAATATTCGCGAAGGCTTTCACCACTTATCAACTCCATTTCCTTTAGAATTTCTTGAGCCAGTGATTTAACAGGTGGTTCCACATCTTCCAACAATTCGCCAAGAAAAGGAATGGTTTCGGGCAAGAATACCAAATACTCTTCTCTTAGATTCTCTACAAGGTACTTCACTATCTTTAGCCCCAGAATTCGGGTGCGTACCTTCTCGCTTCGTGTTTGCATCAATACCTGTAACCATAACAAATTTACAAATATTCAAAATATGTTGCACTCTACTCGATTTTGGTGAGTGCTCATTTGTTGAGAATTGAGATCAGGTGGGGTGATTTCAAGCTAAATACAAAAGGTTACACGTATTGACGTATATATGGCACAAATAAAATGAACACAGTTGACTTTTAGAAACCACACATGGTCTCATCGTAAGTAAACCTTTGGTCTTGCAAAGATGTCAAAAAAGCCGCAATTATCCGCAAAAGCGAGTGAATTTCTACAGGTTAAGAAAATGCGTCCGAAGGAAGAAAAAAAAAACTTGCACTTTCGACATTTACTGACCACAATTGTTCATTCTCACATGTAATCTCTTGCATCTTGGCACAATGATGGTTGATTTGCCCGAAATACCAAAATACAATGGTTGACGACTAAAAACCATAGCAGTACACAATCTATGGAGCATGAGCACCAAGTAAAGATGATGTAAATAAAAATCATAACTAGCAAAATTTTATACATAAAGGTGATAATATATTGATATAGGTTGTGTTTGAATATCTATGTTATGCCTAAAATACTTAATGCAATATGGTACACTATAAGAATGCAAATCAATCTCATAATTTATTGTAATGATGATAGAAAAATACTTGCTGATAACTTGAAATGAAATTTGTGATACCCTTGGGACGGAGGAGCCATTAGACTTCCAATTGTATATCAAAAGGACCATTCCTTTATTTCTCTTTCATAAGACCCCTTTACTCTTTTTGTTTTGTTTTTTCCATGCCCAGAAAATAATTCACTCTTTGAAACACAATGTACGATTGCAGACAAATGAAACAAGTGCAAACAGACTCAAGACTAACCTCGTGATTGAGTGGTTTCCACAGAAGGTCACTAGCAGATGTAACTGCCATTTGCCCAACACATGAAACCAACAAATCATCAACCTCGTTCACAGATGGTACATCTGGATGCTGTTCAAGAGAGCCTGGTGGATCGAGCCCAAGCTGTGAGATAATGGGCTTCAACAACACCTGCAAAAAAAAAAAATAATAAGAAAAATAAAAAACCAATTTCAACTTGATAATCGAGTATGATCAAAGCGATCAAACCAGTTTCTAAAATGACTTCTCTTAATGACATCATACAAGAATGGATGGCAAGGGGAATTTAATTCTCTAACATGACTAAAAATAACACTTGTGCGAAAAGAAAACCATAATTAAAAGCTTGCACTTTCAACATTTACTGACCACAATTGTTCATTCTCACATGTCTCCTGCATTTTGGCAAAATGATGGTTAATTTGCCCAAGAAACCAAAATACAATGGTTGACGACTAAAAATCATTGCACAATCCATGGACCATGAGCACCAAGTAGATGATGACTTTAACAAAAATCATAACTAACAAAAATCATAACTAACAAAAATTTATACGTAAAGATGATAACATATTGATGAACATAGTTTGTGTTTGGATATCTATGTTATGCCTAAAATACTTGATGCAATAAGGGTACCATATGAACACAAGTCAATTTCATAAATTTTTTGTAACAATTATGGAACGAACTGCATATATAATATACTAAGTTGCTAACGCCTGTGTGTGATTTTACGTTTTCCATTGCCATGTTTTGCCCTACGTGAAAGACCTAGTAATCATACGAATTTTCCATTTTCTCAACAATTTTACAGGTACTAAGGAATTTGATTACAAATTATTTGGACAGTATATAGCAGAAAAAATGGAAAAGAGAACAGCATCCTACTTACCTGGAAATTTGTGGAGTCAAGAAACACAACGTTTCCAGCGTCATAAAGAAAACATCGATGTAGAGACGACAACACAAGTGCTCTTACATGCCACTTTTTAACAAACAAACTAGATTGCTCCTGGCCCTTATTAATATCCGGGTCCATAAGCTTTGCCTTCTTCTTTCGAGTTGGACCAGGTCTTGTTACTTCATCGGTTAAATGTCGCACCAATCCATTGAGAATATATTTGAAGTATGGAACAAACAAGGATCTACAAAAATTACAGCAAATAAAATAAGGAGAAATTCCAACAACATAGCATGAGTAAACAACCAATCCATCAAAAATATGAGAGCAACTTACCGATGACTATCAATGAGCTTTTGTATTAAAGCAAAGAAAGATATTGCCCGGTCGATATTTGCATGCCCATCATTTGCCTCTACATATTCTGACCATTCAACACACTTGATGAACAGAGGCTTAAACATGTTTTCCGTAAGTTTCATCGTAAGAGCCACCATTGTATTGATAACATCCATCTCAACAGCAATTATATTCTTGACTGAAGCAAGGTGTTGGCGGCGAAGATCAAGAGCGAGCAAGCAAATGTCAAATATATGTAAGTAATAGGTGGATACAGATGATCGATCCATTTTACTAATGAAGTTCCCTAACATCTGAAAAGCAATTGATAATCCTGAATCCCCGAATTTGATTGCTTCAGAGTATATCTTCAAGAGAGGAGGAAGTGACAGTCGAACCTGGTAAAAATTAATTATATTAAAATAAAATTTAGTGAGAAAACTGATATTAAACACCCAATACACACCCATATCAAATTTGAATTAAAGTTGAACTTACAGGCACTTTTTCTGTTATAAGATTTCTTACAGCATCAGCTTTCAACTTTAACTTGGAACTCGAGTTGTTTGCATATTGAGGACGCAAAATTAAAAGTTCTAGAATTTGACCAAGATAAGGATTTAAAAATCCACCGAGTTTATCAATAATTGCCTCAATAGTAACAAGAACAGACATAAAGAGAGATTCCTCCGAATTTGATGACACGCTCAAATTGATATTGTCACTGTCTCGGGTTTCTGAATTAGTACATGAGACGGTATGACACCTGCGTAAGACATGGTCCATGATACTAGGAAGCTCAGGGAGAGCTCTAGGCCCAAGCACATTAATCAGTGCACCAACAGCCCGGAAACAGCCAGAAGAGACAGCCAAATCTTCACAGTGTATATGCTTGATAACAGTAGCTAGACATGTATTGAAGATGGAATCACTAGTAGGGAATACTGTCACTAAAGTTTCAAGGGTAGAAACTGCAGACACCCTCAAGGAACCATATTTCAAACTATTAGCACTGTCATCAACTATTTTCAAGATCTCATGGCCCAGTTTTTCAAAGCTTCGCAAAGTGAGTTCATCAAAGCGAAGCCATGAGCTTCTCACACTTGGATTTAATACCCTCTTATGCTGCTTCTGAGTCGATGTGCTGCACTCTTTTGCCATATCACAAAGAAGCCCCAGAGCCTGTCAAATCGAAATACATAAGTTAATATAAACACCAACAAAATAAAATTAATATAGAGGATCAATGTTCGGAAATGGTTTTGGTAAAAAAAAATGGTGTACAAAATACTGATAAATAGATGACGTCAACTGATGCATGTGTTTCATAAATAGTTGTTTAACTTAATATAACTCCCAAAGGTCATCATGACAAGCTAATTAGACTAGATGAACATCAAAACTAATCTCACAAGTCACAAGCAAAGATATCATAAAAGCAGAAAATGCAATTATGACCAAAAGACGATTAATAATTAAATTCTTCAAGCATTTCTCCAACACTTCATCGGTTCATCCTTTATGAAAATTACAATGTGGTAGCTGATAGTTAATAAATGACATTAACCACCCTTAATTTCAGTGGGTAATTCAGAGGTTGTGTGGCACTTTAAAACAACAAAGCATCATACAAGCTGAGAGGTTATGCATTAAAATGACTCACAAAAGCATCGTGTCTTCTATGATTAAAGGGTTAGGTAATGAAGCAAAAAGTGAAATGAACTGTCATTAGTAACCAAACCAAACGAGTTGGTGAGTAGTGTGTCACTGTCACAATTACTGATGTTGAGTGCAATGTCTCACCTTCTTTCTCACATTTTGATCTGCATGACCCAACAATGTGATGATCACTTCAAAGTAAGTCGAGGGCAGGAGTCCCCTTCTAACAGATGTCAAGACAGCATGCATAAGCTCCTTTAAATGTTTTCGTACTGAAGTCGGAACAGCATGCTGCTTTTTCCTCGACCCTACCATTTGCAGGTGTGTAACAACATGCTCCATGAGTGCCCCTGTTGTTGCCTGTATGTAACAGAAAAAAGTTGTTGAAAAGGTTAAAAGACAACAATGAAGAACCGCTGACAAAGAAGCATCCATAATGACAAACTCACTCTTAGCAAAACATTGACCTACCAAGCATACAAATTGCTAACTATGAAAAACAAAATTTCTGACCTGAATGCTATCGACATCTTCACCAGATTTAAGCTTGAATGCTATCTCAGGGTCTTGTAATTTGTCACTAATAAATTGCATTCCAACTAAGAGTTGTACAAAGAGTTGCTGGTCCAATGTACCCATTTCTATCTTCTGAAGCATCGCCACAAGAGAAGGAAGCCATACCATG
Organism: Centrapalus pauciflorus; assembly: GCA_020465985.1. Lineage (NCBI taxonomy): Eukaryota > Viridiplantae > Streptophyta > Magnoliopsida > Asterales > Asteraceae > Centrapalus > Centrapalus pauciflorus. The sequence continues at coordinate 121,752 of JAANYP010009261.1, forward strand.
CACGAATACTGCTCAGAAATTTGTAAGGCGAACATGTACTCCCACTGTGTACGTACAGTAGTAGATAAATGCTCAAAAGACGAGTCCAGTTTTGAAGCCAATGAGCGGAAAAGGAGAACTAGTAATGAAGCTAAGCTGTCGCTCTCCCCTAAAGTCCTGTAAGTAAGCTTGTTAGCCTTAGGTCAGTCAAACTAGATAACTGATGGCATGGGAATAAGAAGTCATTAAGTACCTCAAAAGGTGCACAATGATTGAAAGTCTCCTATGTTCAGCAACATCAGGCAATATATTCAAAAAAATCTGAGAGAAAGAAGTTGTAAGTTGATTTCAATGAGAAAGTATGTGCAAGTTAACAGCATTAAAAAGATATTAACGGGGTGTTTGAATTTGCGTTTAAAAAAGTGTTGCAGCGTTTTGAAAACTAATAATCAGATAATAGTTGTAACAAAAGGTGTTGCCAGAAATTTAGTGTTTGGTTTAGCTTCTATTGTTTGTTGTCACAATTATCAAACAATCAATTATTAAAGTGTTTGGATTCGCGTTTTAACTTGTAAAATGACCAAATAATCACTTATTAAGCAAATAAGCTACATTTAACTTATGAAAATTTGTGGTAGGATTAATTGTAAATGCAAATAATCACTTGTAAATGAATGCAATCCAAACACTTTAAACTAAATTATTTACGTTATTGTAACGTAATAATCAAATAATCGCCACCATAACGCAAAACCAAACAACCTCTAAGCTTAGCATAACATTTACCTGCAACATTTCCTCTGGTTTTTCAGTCTTCGATAGCCAAAAAGGCACAATAGTAGATATAAGGTCATCAAATACTTTCTTTGAGTGGCTGTCCCACTACCTCATACAGAAAAGGAGAAAAGAACCTCGTATTAGTCTATTAGATAACGACTACATTTCAAGACTATCATTACAAGCTCAAATAATATCTATATATCATGCTTCCATCATTAGTTTGGTTAGAACTTTGACCAGCTAATATAAACAATCCTTTTAATTAGCATCCAGTAAACTGTTGCAGTGTAGGTGAAACTTCTCCCATGCATTTGCCATTTGGTAAACTATATAGACACATGCATCAAAAAAAGAACAGTATACCTGTGTTACAGCCGATTCGCCCATGACAGTAAGAATATCAAGTATATGATCCAAAATTCTGTCAGGTATAACCTTTGCAACTGCTGATAATAATGAAAACACATGATTACGTGTGGTTGCATCAGCTGTAGACCGAGCACAACTAACCAATAGCTTTATGTCATAATTCTGAACAATTTCGTCCTGCAAAAAATCATGTATAATTACATAATTAATGAGCAGGAATAATTAAACAATGATAGGCCTACCGAGTTTTTATCCAGAGAAGAAAAAGCATATATAACCTGTACTCTATCATTGGCAGTAAGTGAATTTGAGAGGTCTTCAAGGACGGACAGAAGGTTCTGTTGGATGTAACACATTACGCTTTCTGTACTTTGTGAAATGTCAGAAGAAGCTTCTGCATGTTCCTCATCCTGCTGGATGGCTTCACATGTCCACTCTTTGTCCATTAAAACTATTCTAAGATGTCGAAACAGGGGCTCTACAAGTGCAGTCCTGTAATAAATGATTGCAATCAACATCAACCAGGTCAATAAGAAACCCAAAAGATGATGACATGCAAATTTCAGTGTATATAACCAGCTCTAAGTTCCATGCACAGTTGGAAGCAAACCTGTTCTCTATGTCTTTCTTTAGTAGCAAAATATCGAGAAGGGAGCTCAGAAACGAGAGCTTGCTGCAGCGTCTGTGAGTTGCATTGTTATGTAGCTCAGATTTCAGATGGGCCATTGCTTTCTTTTTCTTCTTGCCATGTGGCGAACCTGTTAAAGGAACTACTTTTTCCAAAACAAAATCAAACATCTGTTGTATCGTCAAGCTAGAAACCTGCATTATCCAAGAATAGGAAAACAGCTATCAAAGTTGAGACCACCTCAGCTATGGAGAAAATAATAAAAGAAAACCAGATGACACAATGCTCCACATATATAAGAATTTCAGATTTTACTCGGGTGCTACAAGGAAACTGTTTGATAACAAAGTCTACCAGAAAATGAATAAAACATAAAAAGCACACTTAAAATATTCCGCCCCTTTATATGAAATAAAACCTTCTTGGAAAAATTCCGTACAGCAGGAAGTGATATGTATGCCTAGAAGAGCACCAACTGTATTAACTAGAAGAGATTTCAGTAATAGTCTTTCAGGACTGAAATGAAGTGCATTAGAGCAAGAAAACTTTTCTTGTTTTAAAAAAATGAGGCATTTATAGAAATTTCTCATATTTAGTATCTGCGACTTGTCTGGTGTCTATAAAACTGGAGTCATATACTCGTATCAGGTTAGCACATTTGGCATTTTGACATCTCTTTTCTCTTATTCAAGAGAACTCAGAGGTATATTTTTAAAGATGCTTCGTAATCACTGTTTTCGTGAAATTATATTGAACGAACGATGGCAGAAAATCACAAATAGAAAAGCTTCCTTAACGGGTCAAAAAGTTCTGAAAGATGTCTATATCACTGGGGCATAAGAAATTTAAGCCGATCTGGATTATGGGTGACTTTAAAGTTGAAACTATAAGAGCTCAATTGTATTTTCTTAATAGTGTAATTAGTTTAGATGTAGTTAACTTGTACTAGTATAAATAGGACTAAATAGGGTCACTAGTAGTGAGTAGACCATCAAGATGTAGTCAAAAATCCCCATTTGTAGAGTTCTTGATTTGGCAATAAAGTTTCAAGAATTTTCTTCTTCATTTTTGTTTCATTTTCGATTTGGCACCTTGGTACAACAAGCCGCAACTACAAGAGAATGGTGGCCATATACATTAGAGGTGTTCAAGATATTCAGAATCCGAGAAACCAACAAGCCATTCAGATAGAGATTGAAGAAATTCAATTGATAGAACAATGGAAATACATGAAGATTATAAGGAGATTAAGAAATAACATAAATAACCCCAAAGGATTCCAGGGAAAACACCCTCTCTCAAAACTTACAAAGCTAAAAGCCAAATCATTCAACAATATTTTCCCCACAGCTCCTAAATGCCTCTCCTACTCTATTTATTCTACCTTCCCTCCAACCAACTTATTTAACCATTCCCTAAATACCCTTTCTAGAATACCCCTACATTCCTATCACGTTCTGAATTTATAACTGAACCGTTTTAGTCTATAGATTTCAGTTCGATTAACCAAACCAAAAAAAACCTTTGGTAATGGTTCTCAGTTTGTTGAAAGTAACCAAAAAAAAAATTACACTTTTTTATTTTGTAGGTATACATTAACATTTATCAACAAATCAACACTAATATAAAAGTTAACTCATTTTATTAGTCTATAGTAACTTTATAATCCAAAAAAAATAAAACTATAGTTTTAACATTTTAATTTGCCAAAAATACAAAACATTATTTATCTTTACTAGATTTATTTAGAGATAATATCCACACTTTTTTCAATTTCATTACTTTGTAACTTTATTCCTAACTTCCTCAACTGGGACTTTAAAAGGTATCTAAGGATATGTTTATTTACACATCTTAAGTCTTAAAAAAAGTGTTTTTAGAAAGAAAAAAATTTGTTTTGCAGAAAAAACATTTAAGAGCTTAGAAACTCGTAAATCTCATCTTAAATGTAAGAGGCAACCAAACCTCTAAAGTCCTCATATGTCTTTATGAATATATTAATTAATTACTTTTAGTTAAATAGATGTTAAATTATTTAATCAATTGAATTTTAAATCAAACCTCTTTTACCTTTAAAAATCAAATTAATATTTTATTTAATTGATTGATTGATTACATTAATCTTTATGGATTGTTCGTATGAAAGTACTGAATTTACTTCTTAACTACTTGTATTCAATACTTTGAATATTAAACTAAACCTAATAATTTTAATAGTTAACTTTAATAGTTTGATTAACTGAATTTAATATCAACTTAAAAGATAAGGGGGTGTTTGGTTGTATAAATTAAATTTATATACTACATTAAATAATTTAATTTCAAATTTTAGCTTATATAATTTCATTAATTAATTAATTCAAGTTAATATTTTCTTTCTAAATTAAATTAGAACTTTAACTAACATATTAAATTAAATATATTAATTACAATTATTTACTACATTAAAGTTAACATATTAATTATTGTCATTTTTTATTCATATAAATTCAACAAAAGTTACAAAATAGAGGTTAACCTATTTCAAACATTTCAAATTATAAAAGAAACAGTCTTAATAATTTTAATTTCAAAAAGGAGGATTTAAAGAGGTTCAAGAAGTTGCTACTGACTTTAGAATTTAGACATTTAAACTCTTAAAAAACAAATAGTACCTATCGGAGCCCTCTACTTTTAAAAACTAATTTATACTAGTCAGAAATCTATTTAATTGTCTAACAGCCTAGCCAGATAACCCAACCAGAATTCCAGAAAAATTTGTTAACCAGTTTTCTCGGTTTAGGTTTAGGTTCAAGAAATCCTCAAACCAATCTGTTCATTTAACATTACAACTTCGGTTGGGTTTACAGTTAACCATCTATGAAAACCCAAGAAGGGAGAAGATATAAGGAAAAAGAACAAACTTGTATCTGCAACAAGGCCACTCTAGCAGCATTCTGAATGTCACCATTATAGCTTCGAAACAAACACACAAGTTCTTGAAAAAGAAGTTCCTGCAGGTTCATCAAAATAACAGCTGGGTAAGAGTGTAAGACTGAAATGCTAGTAAGCATTTGTTAGAGTAGCATCAGCATCAGAATGTCAAAAGTGCCGCAATCATCAAGTAGCTATTTCGATGTTTTAACAGTTGTCCCACAATACATGTATAAGTATTCACCATAACCACGAAAACCACAATTACAGAGAAATTGATGAAAAATATATACAAAGGCAAGCCACTACTATATTTAACAAAATAAACTGATGAATGGGAGTCTTATAGGACAACTGGACAGTTGTTCCTGGTAGATAAAGCTCCACAGACAGTAACAAATATAAGAAACGTAAATAGAAATGAGAACTCTTACTTCTAAAAAGAAAAAAAAAACAAGTAGCAATACAACATTTTGTTTCTTGCAATAGAACATATGAGCAGCACCTAAGAGAACATTTTCAAAGTATCATGTATTGTGGCTCCAAAAGATATCATGCTGTAAACATAAACATGGGTTGCTGTGCGAGACCGTAAATGGAAATGTCTAATGCTTAAAGGTAGTCCCTGTCACACAATTATATCAACTGTATCCTTTTAAATGGACCTGCTCCACTCAATTGACTTTCAATATGCCTTTATAACAAAACTTGCAGTCTTGCATAAAAAAAATGAATGACCTGAAACGATTCCCAATTTTCCCAACTTGAACTGTAAAAATAAAAAACAGCTTAGAAGCATCAATAGACGAAGATTACGGATTACCTGCATATCAGGCTTGAAACTTCCATACAAAGAACTATCAAGGCATCTTAAAACAGTTACACAGGGCTGTATAATGGCAGGATCTTCAGAATATGAACGATCAACCTGCCAGGGTAAGGAGAGAAATTGCAAAATGTGAATTTGCAGTTCATTTGGAATTTTAAAACAGTCGTGAGTGTTAAAAGGATGTCACTGGCTACATACCTGAAGTGCCTTCAAAATGTATATATCAACAGCATGGCTGGCAGCTGCTGAATTAACCTTCATACAGCACTAAGAAGACATAGGGGGGAAAGGACATTAGATTCTAAATACATAATCATGTATACTCTTAAAAAATATTACCTCCAGTAGAAGACATAGGATTTTAACTTCTATCTTTGACAATGTTTGATGAGATGTATCATGCCCAGCATGAAAATGACTGCGCTTTTCCAACAGGTCATTTAGCAAAGAATTAACTTCTTTGACTAGCATGACTTGGCTTCCCAAACCTTTGAGCAAAGATAATACTTTCAGCTGCCAATGTGTCAATCATACAAAAAGTTAAGACAGATAAATCAAGAATGGATGAAAGTAGAGGTGGCAATTTCAAGCCCATTAGTCAACAGGATGCATTTTAATGGTAACAGGTCAAACAGATAAAATAGAAAAAAATTACCTAAAAAGAAGAGGATCAAACGGGTTGAATGGTTTAAACAAAATAGAAAGTTAACAAAAGTGTATTCAATTGTTTACAAATTCTCATAAATAATTTATAATGAAGAAAAAAAATACATTATTAGTTTAATAATTTTGCTTTATAATCATATATTATACATAAATGACTCTAAGAAATGGATAAGATGCTGGCAACCTGATCCATTTGACCAAGGTTTCTTGTGTTACCCGAACGCATTTTGGCACATTACCAACCACCAACCAGCAAATGAGTAGTTCCAGATGAACCACAGAACTGAGAGATAAAAGACGAGTCAATTAGAGTTTTGCATGAATTTACCATTCCGTATGGACACAACGATAGTGCAGCGCCCAAGATAAATTTCAGTATGCTGTCTTTTGTTGGCCGGTCAAATCTGAAAATTATTTTAAAAAACATATTAGCATGGAAGGTGAAAAGTTTTACAAGGTTTTCATCATAAATATGATAAAAGAATCTTTCAAACCTATGACTTCATAAAGTACATTAAACACATGTTCCTAGATGGTATATAACAGATTACACAGAAAGCGTAGAGCTTGAAATAGCATATTTTATTTTAATATGGCATCTATGAAGATCTTAACTCATAAAAATTATGATCAAAAGCATGTGACAAATATAATAGCAAGGACTCAGAGAGAATGCCTGTCTCTGACACTCTGTGGCACCAACAGGCTATGATGTGTAGAGCTTAGCAATGTCGTAAATAACTCAGGAAGAAAATCAGTGTCTGACAAAATAAGCTTCTTTTGCTGAACCACCAATGCCAAAATTTCTCCAAGGAAATGACTCCATACAGCACTTCTCCCTGTGGGTGGGACAATATATCATACTATAACTTATAAGGTGACTTGATAATAGTTAAGTTGATCTGAGTTTAATTGATTTACCATTTTTTCCTCCAGATAAACTGACATGTGGCCATAAAGTAAATAGCCCTTCAATGCAGTTCATTGCGGCTGCCCGTAATACCTGCGAAGAAAAGAACCTTGATCATGAATAAGGGAAGTGATGGATACAAATTATATTACTTCATAGTTCATACCACAGTCCACAGAATAATTAACAAGTTTTTTTTTCTGAAAGGCGAAGAGTGACATTAAACAGACCAATACTCCAATTAAGAAGAGGATAGAAACTAGCACAGATGATTCTACCTGGTCATCACTAGACAAAGGAACAAGAATGGAAGGGAACTCGGCAGGTAGTTGAAGAAGTAAACCCTCATCTTGTTCATTGTGACGGATTCCTTCCTCTAACTGAGAACAAAGAAAAGCAAACGACTGTAGACTCTCTGTTTGGACAGCAACAGCAACACCTGCAATAACAGAGTTGTAAAGTAACCATTTCAACAATCCTGTGTAACGATTAAAGGGAGATGACTCTCCATGCACATCACTGTAACATTGATGAATGTTGGCTTACAGTAAGCTGCAGTCAATTGAGCAAATCAAACAAGGTAGCTTACGGCTTACACTAATACAAACCCACTGAAATAACACTAGCAAATAAATAAACAAAATTTAAATTAAGAATTCCAAAAACATTTCACTTATCCCCATTAACCAGAGAAGTAACAAACCCAAAATCTTGGGCAATCAGTAATAAACATAGTATAAATAAACAGTAGCAAGATGATTTATTTAAGAGAGAAATAAAATGTTTTTCAAAATGGAGGGAATGATGGAATTAATTAAACAGACGTAAAAGCCTTAGACCTACCGTCATCCGTGAAAAGTAAGGACAAAAATCGAGCTGGTGAATTCTTCTGTTTTGCAACAAGATGACGAAGATGCTTCTTGAAAACAACCTTTGAATGAGATGCAAAGAAGGAAAAAAGATTCTGAAGTATAACTTCCCGTTTCTTGTATTCATCCTGCAAGTGTTGATATTTTTGTTTTAACTGTAAAGGTGCCAAGTCCAGATAATTGTAGATATCACTAACGAATGATAACTAGAGAAGGCTCAAGTGCTTTGTCTAACCTTAGAGACATCCTCAAGGGCTGTTGTAGTAAAGGCATCCATGAACCTCCAAAATATGCATATCAATATCTCCGCATTCAACTCCTCAAATTTCACGTCATACATTTGATCGAGAAATGATTTGCAATCTCTATCCAGCATTCTTCTATTTGACTGTAAAAACAGTAAAATCAGTTGGACTAAAAGCTGGAGATCATGAAAGGGCTTCTCTCTCTATAAAAGATTTAGTGGATGAGTTGCGTATAGTGGTAAAATGTCACTTGAACCCAGAGCAAGCTGGTACTCAAAAATGTGTTTTTTTTTTGGTAAATGCGTTCAGGTGCAGCAATTGACTTAACTACACATCTAGGGGTATCTGCTCCATGAAACACCAAAGTATATATTTTTGACATGTATACCTCTTCTGTAGCAACTCCAAATCCAGCTGTCTCCAACTTTTCCCATTCTTCTATAACAACTTGAAAACAGGATTTGTACATCACAGAAAACTGACCAAAATCTGAAGCAAAAATGGGACAGAATGAAATGTTCGGACTATGAATCATGCACCAGCATACGAGACAATGTTTTGGCTAAAATAAACAAATAAGTGTGATTTAGCAGCTTCGCATTCTAGCAACAGAAAAACTAGAATACACAAGCTTACCTTTCTGTGGCTTCATTAGGGAATGCAGCAAAATCAAGAAAAATAATGTCTTTGACAACTCCAACTCATGACAGCATATAACAAACCACTGCACATACTCATCCGAGTTGGCCAAGAAGCTTTCAGCCATGAGATTAATATTTTCCATATTAACAGCAGATATACTTGTGTGCCCCAAATTCTGTAGCAATTTGAACAAAAAGAAACAATTATTATTATGCCTCATTTTTGGCATATGATAAATAAATGGAAAGAGAACTGCAGCAATATACGAAAGCAATATGTAACATCAGAAACTTAAAACCACATATAGATACCAGTACCCATGCTATTTGTACCCTTCAAACTCATCAACTACCCGTGGTAGCCACTTAAAATATATGGACAAACTAGCAGATGATACGCTACAAACAACCAAACCTGTACAAATAAAGACGGATACAAAAAGCCATCCAAAACCTGTATCATCTTTCTCACACAGATGCTTTAGATTTTATCATGTCATTTAATGTGGGTACACCTGAATCTGCCACTTAGTAATGCCCCTAGCACTCGATCCTAAAATCAGAATCTTACTTGAAACAAGGACAAACAAACTCGATATCAACATACCCACGTACATGACATGAGTTGTTACACCTTATTGAACAACCATTTAATAAAAAAAATGTGCATAAATACATTATTTGAAACTGACATAAATAGAACTATTAAGGTACCCACAGGCCACAGCAGTGACTAAAAAGTAAAATAACTTGCCTTCCCAGGATTGGAGCCAGTAACAAGTCCATGGTAAAGAGGCCAATTTAACCCCCTGGCTGCATCTAAAGCTTTCAAATTTATTTTTTGAGTCTGATATTAGAAACAAAACACATGTCAATCAGCAAGCAGCATAAGCTATTGCAAAACATCTCAATTAACAAAGCAAATTCCATGTCAAAAACCTTCGGTACGACTAAAAGTAAAGGAAAGATCATTGCTGCAAGCTCTTTTGCATATTGTTCTTGGTCTTGAAATCTTGAAGTTACATGCTCCAGACATGACACTACAACATCAGCAGCTAAAGATGCATTTTCTGATGCCTCTATTTAAAAAAATCAAGTTAGCTAAAAGATCAACAGTTGCACATGTTATGGAAGGTATGACCAGAGTAAATATGATTATACAAATTCATTAAAGGTAATAAGCTTGAGAAAATGTATACTCAAAAAAAGTGTATCTGCAAAGTCATAGGCAAATGTATAGTCAACATGAATATTCAACGAAAGCTATCAGTGAAAAACTGACTATCTTTTTTCAATCCTTTCTGAGAAGAATTAGGATTTCTAAATCCAAATTATTCAATGGTTGATGATGGATGATGTAAGTACAGGAAACTTGAATTAAGATCATGCCATATCTAAATTCAAACAAAAACCTGTGACGATTTTGTGCTGACTGTAATGAAGATCACACAGAATTCTGATCGAATTCAAGCATGAAATGCAAATGCCAACACCCAAGATGTTGCAGCATGCAGCCACATAAGAACATTGTTACGCTACCAGCCAACCAATAAATTCCACTATATATTTATAAATATACAATACCCTAGATGTCCATTTCAGATACAATTTTTGTTTCCCGTGTGTTTTATAACTATAGGGAAATTTTCAATGGCTAATGCACTCCATATTCTAATTTGAACCAAAGTGTAAGTATTGTGTAACCTTAACTACTTTAAATCTACATAAAGATAACACGGCAAGCATGGCTTCGGCAATTCAAATTTTCAATCCACAGAAAGTAATTACCATTATTTGTCATAAAACCAACAGAATAAACTGGGGTATAAATATCAGTTGCTAATTGGCTTTGCTTATTTAAGCATGAGATTTGGAATAACTACTCTCCATTGTTGGAGCACGGCTTTAACCTCTGCAAAGCGTGCCAAGTTGCAAACACCACCACTTGGTGGCAGATAAGGCATACCATGAAAATGACTTGATGACTAATGAGTCACAAATGTTAATATTACTGGATTAAATCATTAATTCATTAACTATCTTTATATTTCCTTGATTGTAAATACCCATGGCTGAGTGAAATTCAATGCAATGATTCATTGATTCTTGAAGAAACATTAAAGCAAAACTATCTAATAAAAGATGCAATAGTTCGTCTATCAGATGCTCGCATGTCTACAGCTATCTGTAACTATTAATCTTTCTGAAATGGATATGTGTAACATAAGCACAAATTGGCCGACAAGAAAATAAAAACAGAAAAAGAAACAATCCAACTACGACCTTTGGCCTTTGCTGTAACAAATCAAAATGAATTAAATTTATACCAATGTCCTCCAACGACTTTTCAATATTTCATGCCTTAAATCTATCAACTATCAAATACAAGTGCGGATAAACAGCAAAAGGTGGCAGATGAGTAAGAGAAAGCTTACTTGAAAGTAATACATTGAGGCATCTTTTAAGCACCTTCTGAAGGCCATCAATGATATCTGACTGTTTTATAAATTCAGACAATCTGCCCATGTTTAGGGCTGCCTGGACCACACTTAAATCATCATCATTAAGCCGACGCAACAGCGCATCATGTACAGTTTGGAGCTTCTGAAAAAATTAAAAATAAAATCATAACAAAGGCATAACAGATTAGAACATGGCTTGTTGAGTGATAAATGTTGAATGATTTGAACTATTTATCTAAATTCAGAATACATTCCAGCCAAAACAAGCCTAAGCCGCTCGAGCTTGAGTCAACGTGTCTGGAGCTGCTAGCAAGCTCATTCATTGATCAAGGAAGTTCAAGCCTAAACAGGATAGAACCTGACCCACGCATTTCTAGCAGAAAGTGAGCATAAACCTAGCAAAACACTAGCCAGTATGTCTATTTTAATAATTTAATGATTTCTCAAGCTATGTTCAAAGTTCGCAATATATATACATACATATACTGTGAGGTTAGTGACTTGAATTAATTGTAATAGTTCAGGGGGGTTTAGTGTAATTCCCTGATAGTTAGATTAGAGTTAGTCTTGAAGTTTTTAGTAGAAATAAGCCCTATGGGTTAATGAGGACAATAACTCAAGTTGTAGTCATGTAACCCAATTTGTTAGTGAATTTGAATATTCTTCTTTCTTGATTCACATTTGTGGGTTCTTGATTTTGTGAGTTCTTGGTTTCTATTTGTAATTTGTTTCTGAATTCCTAACATATACATACACGTGCTAACATACATACATACATACATATATATATACACACACACACAATGAACCTACGTAATTCTAGCATGATGCGTAGTGTATTTTAGTTTTGCAGTCTGCACTATCAAGCATTAATTAATGTGGATTTGGAAACTCAGTTTTGAGATTTAGCACTGTAAACGAAAACCTGGAATGTATATATTTCTTGCATATATTAGCATATCACCTGTTGATTAGCAGCCCTGTCTCCAAGAAGGGGATCCGCATCCAAACTCACAACAGTAGCACGCCGAATCCTAGCCTGCGACATCATAATAAATTTCAGAAAAGTGAATCACAAGCAGACCACTACCCTGCCTGAAGAAAGGGATCCAGTATATGATAAGTCATATAAACCAACAAAAACTAGGCATGTGCAATAATACTGTGGAACCAATCAGATGTGCTTCGTTAGAAATCCTACAAAATATACCTGTGGATGTTCCAATCCAAACCAAATCTTTGAATCAAATAATTCAGCTGGTGAGTCCAAGCCTCCATCCAATGTCTTGCATATGATCTCATATGCTGAGCTATTATGCTTGGATTTCACTTCGATGTCCTAGAAGAATGAGGAAGAAGAGACATTAAATTCAGAATCAATTTAGAATATTAGGTGGGAAATATGAAGAGAGAAAGATGACAAAGAAATCAATCATGAAAAAATATACAAAAATATAACAAACCTCCAAAAAACTTTGAACTGCTTTACGTAATTCCAGTGGATGTTGTTCATGGATGGAGAGCAAGATTTGTTTCTCCTTGCTTCGTGCTATATGTTAAACAACAAGAATCAGCAAACATACAAAACCCAGTTGTTGACAATAATACTTAAATGATAATCAAAGGTCAATTGCTGAATTAACCTGGTTCAGTTGATGATGTCTTGCTCCCTTTCTTCGATAACTTCATGCAGGTTAAAAGAAGTTTTGAAACTAGACTGCCAACTACAATGTTGACTGGAAGAGTCTTTATCATGGAAAGCAGTGCTTGATGGCACAGATCATCATCAGAACAATACTCCATGAGCGATTCCAAAAGAACCGCCAGAAACTTGTCAATATTGAACTCCTTTGACAATCCAGATAGAAACCCCGAAAGATCCCTATATCACAAAGTCAAAACCACACTCATAAAATACAAAAACAAACACAAAGGTGTAAAATAAAATTAAATAAATTAAAGGTGTTATAATTCAAAAGGAACAAAAGATGTAATCTTCAAGCCTACCCAATTTCCTTCAAGATATCCACAACTTTTTTAGGGAGTAATTCCACAGATTGCAACTGACAAGTAAACAAGATGAGTGTAAATTAACTGCATAAATAACTTAACCAACTTAATCTACTGTAACATTACATGGTAATTGTTTTAGTCTTACCTATTATATCCTAAATGATACTTTAATCATAAGACGATAAACTATTCAGGTTTTTTTAGAAAGATATATTGGTCACTCGCGAAGTCAAACAACAGGACTGGATATGTCCAGAATTTATGTTTACAGCAAAATATCATAATGTGGCATCAACATCATTCTGGAGACATCAAGTCTCATATATGGCATGTAAGAACAACAATAATATAATTTTTCTAATGTGACCTACAATTGCAAAGATGGTTATTGAATAATGTTTGCAACATAAAGACAGAAATATCTACAAATGTGTGTGTTCCAACATATAATTTTTGCCATGACAAGTTGGAATTATCTCCAACATATGATTTTTTCCATGACAAGTTGGAATTTCCAACAAAAGGAAGCTTAAATCATATATTATACACTAATGGATAGTTTATGCACTCATTCATTTATAATGTAGATTATATTGCAATCAAGTATACCTGTACAACATTGACCAAGGCCATGAATGACACACGAAACAACTGCAAATCAGTAGATTGTTCTACATCCTCGCGAGCTACATCGGCTATTGAGCGTAGCAAGCTTTTGACAAGATTAGAAGACAATGTCGCTCTATTAGCTAGTAAGCCAACAATCATCAATGCCCCAGCCTGTTGGGAAAAAAACAATCAAATGCTCATTACCATAAATAGAAATAAAAACCCAGTAAGTTCAAACCTAGATTTAAAATATTACATAATGACTTACAATTATCTAGCACTTGAACGGATTAACAAGTTAAAATCGACCAAGGATGGTAAAGAAGATGACTCAAGTTAAATCGACGGACTTTAAACCACCTCTTGGACTTTCAAATTTTCAGCCATATAAGACAATGACACATCTAAACTAGTATGGTGAACATATTCAATTCAAATACCATGGTGAACATATACAATTCAAATACCAATTTGTCCTCACCCCTTAAACATACTGTGCCTTTTCCCCGGTAAAATCACCATCAACTAGAGCTAAAATAGCCATGCGTGAAGGATGGTAGTGTGCTGATATCTATAATCTATAAAATACCAATAAACAATACCCATTCCTCGTGATGACATCACCAGCAATTGACACGAGCCAATCAAAGTTTTTAAAATATAACAACCATATATATCCAAATCTAACATTATATCTATTTAAATCTAACAAGATATCTATCCAAATGTAATATAGTCATTTAATTTCAAATTAAATTAGATCAACTAAATATATTTGTAATTTTTTTAAGTTTATATAAATTAAAAAATTTGATATTTATATGTTTTAACTTTTTAATTTATACGTATTTTATATAAAGAATTATGCATTAAACATCTGTGTAATATGAGGGTAAATAAACTAGTGATAATTATAAAATGTTTACATTAAATCTTGAAAACATTGGTTAGATGCAAGTATGCAACATTGTTATTAATGATGGTGGACGGTTCACAAAAAACAACTTTTCCTGCTTTAATAATAACTGAACTTTCTAAAATCTGATCATGTTAAACAAATTGACAATCTCGTCATCCGGAGTAAAATACAACATTAAAATAGTGAACAAAAATTACCATCAACCCAGAAAAATGCAATATTTGACTTGGCACATAGTTTAATAAATATATTTAATTACTGCTGACATATTACTTGATAAAGACGAACTAACGAAAATTTATAGACCAAATTAGAAATTATCAATATCAAGTAATCATTAGTAATGCACTGAAAATTTCCCATTAAAAAAAATGTCACATGTTTCTCGTGACACCCGAAAAGAATAGTGATGTGTCTTCTTGGGACAGAAATTTACTAAATATCTGGCGTACTAATACATTCTCAATCTCACCTTGTGATCAATGTTTCCTTTTGAATGAATCTCTAAACCAGAAACCACATATGGAAGAATTCTCTTTACAACATCAGTGTCAACAACCGCAAGAGAGCCCAAAACCTCGATTACAACCGCAGTACAGAAGCTTATCACGGTCCTGGTCGGCTGCAACTTCTTTGTAGGTGATGCCTAAACAAAGGATACTTTCAATGAGAACTGTGATCCATCTAAAGTAATATTCCTTGTTACTAAGTAGATACATAGAATATAGACTTACATAGTTGCATAGAGCCTCTAAAACACCCATATCACGCATACATTGTTGCACAATAACCTTCCTGGGTGGCGGCGCACCGGAAACTTTGACACCCTCAAGAAAATTCCATTTGCTATGGCTAAACATAATGAGCGATCATGATATAAGCACCCAAATGGTACCAAACTTCTAGAAAGGAAGAAAAAAGGACGGGGAAGTTAAATCACACATTTCTCACCCTGTGTTGAGGAGTTGCACAATCCGGACAAAAACATGTGTATCATGGTACGGTAAGGCACATAAAATCAATTCCTCTATGTTGTATACATGAATCCTGTAAATAAAATGCAAAATAACACATGAATATGTTCATATACAAAAATGTGTAAAAAACTAAGATATATAACTCCTCAATCTAAGTCTTGTCGGACAATACAATCAAACCACAACAGACAAATAAAAAGCTTAATTACTCAAACCGGCAAGGACATGAAAAATTCAAGCATGAATGGTAATACATACTTGTATCTACGTATTAGATATTCGAGTGTCCTTAGTGCTGAAGGTAACTTAAAATGTCCAGAAAGCATCCGTAAATAAGAACTAATTGAAGAATTGATATGGTTATTGTCTTCGATGCCCATCAGTTCTCTATCCAGTTCTCTACTCTTATGAGCGAATAAATCATTTTTGTAGTTCCTAAATCTTGCATCCAGACTCATAAGCACCTCCAACCCTGAAAAAGTTCAAAATCTCAGATCATTCAAAAAATTTTCAAAAAAAAAACATCAAACCTTCTAGCTTAATAAATAATTGCTTCCAATTTCTCAAACAAAAATATCCTAATAGCCTAAACCAATTCCAAATTCGAATACTTCAGCTACTGGATCACACTGATCGGAGCATTCCTCCATCTGGAACAAATTACATTGCGTTTTAACTTATGATTCAATGACAGAAACAGAAATCATTTACAACAACAGCTGGACCAGAATCAGAAAATTTAAATGGAAAATAGTTAAATCATAACAATTTATCATGTTCATATCCCAAACCAAACTGTTCAAAGAGCCTATATTAAGTTACAGATTGGAGTCAATCAAACACAGGATCAATTGATATCATTGAAACTCTAATTTGACTTGACATAAACCAATCATTAACACTGCTGATAAGACTTACACTTTAATCACGAAACTAGACCAATCTATGATATTTGCTGCTTAAAATTTTAAGAAATTGATTATCTTAATTCAAAGCCATACCTCCAACCCATCAAAATAGCCATACAGACTTACGTAGCTTATCAAAGTCATGCTTTTGAGTACTAACAGTAGTAATACTCTGACATCCCTTAAAATTCAACCATGTTACTTCTCAAGTTAAAAACTTACACGTAATCTAAATATTCGAAAGTTTATAAACAGTAGAAAATAGGAGCAAAACGCATGTCAATTTTCTCTTGAAAGACCCAGGTTACGCATCAAAAACACAAACGGGCATAATGCAATTCATTCATGCCAATACCTGATAGTGCAAGGTTAAAGAGAGTATCAAGATCGATATCAGCTGCTTCTTTGGCGTCAAACAAGATTGAGGGACGAGTAAACGGTCTTTTGAGAGGGTCTGTGTCAGCTTTAACAATTGACCTGATTGCCTGCAGTTGTGAGGCAATTGACGTCGCCATTGTTTTTCCTTTAAAATATGATTAAACGGAGATTGATGGAATCCTGAAGTGGATTGTATTTGAGCAACTGATTTTGTTCTTTGGATTGGGTTTGATAAACCCCAGAGTGGTGGTGACTACCTCCTGGCTGTTCAGGGCTACCGGCTTCAAATGAGATGGCGCGGATGTTTGGTCACCCTTTTAGGGTTTATGTTTTACTGTATGTACCAAGCCGGTACTTTCAATATAACAAATATAGTCCCTTGATTATTGTTGAATTCATGATTAGGTCCTTGTGGTTTTATTGTCTCTCCAACCTATTGGCATGATGATATAACTTTATGAATTGTTGGGTAAATTATAAATTTCGCCCATGTGGTTTATTATATTTTATAGATTGAATACTTTAACTTTAAAAATCAAACTGACAGTCTTTGTTGTTGATGTATTGTTATGGATTTCATCATTTGTCCATTTAAAATGATTATTTTATCATTGCTTATTTAATAATTATTATTAATGTTGTTTTTATTATTAATAATTAATAAGCTAATCTAAAAAAGTATAAATACTAGTAAAACTAATTTAATATAAAATAAATAATGTTGATGATAAAATATTAATAAAGACAAATAAATTATTATTAATTAAATAAAAATTTAAAAAAATAAGTTTTTTAAGTTTAGATTTTTGAATTTTTATAAAAAACTTTTTTTAAATCAAAAAATAAATGTAATCATCGTTAAAAAGTATTAAAAAATTTTGACTTTTTTAAAAAAAATCATATAAACAAATTTTTTAATAATTTCGGAAACTGTCTAAAAACATGATTATAGTTTAAACGTTTTTAAAAAAAAAGTTTAAAAACTTTAATTGTTTTGAGAAGTTCAAAAAAATTTAAACGTTTTTTATTAAAGTTTTAACTAAAGTATTTAAACAATTTGAAAATTTAAAGTAAAATTTTAAAATATTTTTAAAAAAGTTCTAGAAAAATGTGATTTTTTTTTTTGAAAGGTTTAAATTTATTTTAGTGTCAATGAAAACGTTTACTGTTTTCTAAAAATTTCAAAAAAAAACCTAAAGTTAAAAAACTATTTTGTTTTTTTATATTTAATTACCAAATTGATGTGAATAACAATTTTATATGTTTTATAGATGTTTTAATCTTCATTAAAAATCATTTAATATAAAAATGAGAACTTAGTAAAATTAATTTATTTTATGATTTAATAAAGATTTACAGTTTATTTTAAAAAGTTTAAAAATCTAAACTCAAAACGTTATTTCTTTGAGTTTCTAATTAATAATAATGATTATTTATATGTATTTTAAATATTTTATTATTCGTTTTTATGTGTTTTACATTAAATTAATTTTTTTAATATTTAAATTAGTTTACTATTTTATAATAATAGAAATAATAATAAAAATAACATTAATAATAATTATTAAATAAGCAATGGTAATGTAACAACCTAGCCTTAACTGAGCTTTAATTTTTGTATTTGATCCAATAATGTAATTTAATTACATTATTTGTCTTGTAAATTAATTAATTAATGAAATTATTTAATTAAGTTGAATAAATGATATAAATTAATTAGATGATCAAAATTAAAAGAGATGTAAAAACACAAAAGTGGAGGGGGTTAAATTGCACATTGAGATGAATTGAAAATATAAAAACTCCAAAAATAAGTTAAATGCTCATTATCACATTTAAAGAAAATTTCAAACTCTCTCTCTCTCTTCTCTCACATCTACGGCTTTCTTCAACAATCCATCAAAAATTCCATAAATCTTGCATTAAATTGAAGTCAAGAAGAAGTTACAAATAACATCAATCAACAAGAAACTACAAGAATCTAAGGTAATACTCATTTAAATTTCGAAATTTTTGGGTTTATGTTCGGTTTTATGAAAAACTTAATTGATGATCTAAGAGTTAACATAAATGTGTATTGCATGTTTGAATTTTCAGTAGATAATCATGAAATTAAGTCATTTGATGTTATAGAAACAAAAATCGTAGGCTGGATCATCCGAATAAAGCAAGAAATATGAATTTTGTAAAATATGTGTTCTTGACAAAAACTATGAATTTTGGACGATTTTGAGTAATGTAATGTGTTTATGATATGGAAAATAGTATAAAAACAACCCAAAAAATGATAATACAACTTTATATTGAGTTGCATGTTAATAAAAATATGTTTAGAGAATTTTTGGTAAAAATCCGTATATATAAAAGTTGGAACATCAATAACAAATCTGGAAAAATTATAAGACATGGGATCCGAATTCGGATGTGGTGCCCATTTCGGATGACATATCTTGGATAAAACCTGATCTGAATTCGGATATGGTGCCCAATTCGGATCCTATATCTCGTATGGTCCCAATTCGGATGGATCAGTTCGGACGACTCGGTTCGGATGCTCAATTCAGTTGTGCTGTTCGGATGGGTCCGAATCCGGATGGTCCATTTTTCATGCTTTAAAATAATAAAATAAATGATATGTTACAATTATAAGACTCATGATTATATGATGAAAGAACATTAAATAAAGCAATATGATATATATATATATATATATATATATATATATATATATATATATATATATATATATATATATAAGGGTGGGCTCAATGGAAAACCACTATGCACGTGAAAACTATGGAAACCTATGCCTACCGTCCGATTTGGTGCATTTCATGAAAAACGCGGTGGCATGATCGTAAATAATGTGATGCATCACGCGGGATTTTGATGCATCACGCGGGGAATTTGATGCATCACGCGGGATTTTGATGCATCACGCGGGGAATTTGATGCATTTGTGGTGGTGCAGTGCGGTTTTCACAAGTTTTTAGGTGCATTGTGGTTTTCCATTGAACCTCCCCTATATATATATATATATATATATATATATATATATATATATATATATATATATATATATATATATATATATATATATATATCTTTTGAGAATTCAAAGAAACAAAGAAAATGAAAAATGATTGATGAGTTATCAGTTATCAGAATCAGATCGAATAAATGAACTCGAGCTTGTTTATTAAATGAACTCGAATTTAGACTCAAGCTTGGCTCGGACTCGTTTAACTCGAACTTTTAACGAATCGAGCTCAAGTAGTTCACGAGTAGCTTGACTCATTTTCATCCCTACTAAAGATAGTGACAAAATATGTAATTTACTCTTAAACAATTACAATTTTTAGGTTTTTGACATATTTAACATTTAATTCTTATTATGTCATGAATATGACAAACTGCACAAAAAAAACAACATTCTTTCTAATAAAATCGAATTTCATCAAAACTTTTACAACACGTATGAAGTCCTTATAAAATATCATTAGCATATTTAATTCACACTCATTGTTGCTATATTCAAAATTGACCATTAAAATCATATTAACATATGCTTGACTTTTGAAAGTCAACTTTTAATACAAATGGTTGACTTTAACATTAATAAGGTGTCAAAATTAATGTTTTTAAGTTCAGATTACAAAATATACTTGAGCTAAACAAAGACAGTGTTACAACAGTTTAGTTAAAAAAATAGTGGTTGTTTGTAAAAGCCAAAAACAAACCGATATAATGATTCGGTTAAAATTCAAAACAAGCTATCATATTTTGTATTGATTATTATGGATTGGTTTTGTTTGTTAATTCGGTTTCTCTTTGGTTTTTTTTTTTGTTATTATGGTCAAACCTAGTTAACACTTTCAACTGACCAACCGTTTGTGACCTAAACGTGACCAAATTTGTAAGTTTAATGATTTAGATGGTACGAGAAAAATAAAATATTTAACACAATATAAATGTGAAACCACAATACAATTTTGCAACATTGTTGTATGAATTCGTTAAGTCATGATCACAGGTATTGATAATAAACCATCTCTCATGCATGTTGATCCATCCTCATTCTTTTGTCATTTTCATGATCAAACTGTTGTATGTTTGACAACCAAAAGATCATGGTCGTAACCATCTACCACATTGTCAAACCTTACGATTAAGATGCATGTGCATCTGATTAAAAATATGATATGTTTAGTTATAGAAAAACAGTTTGTTTTCCATTTCATATTTCGATAAATAAACAATGTTTTCTAGAAAACATGTTAAAAACATATATTTTCCAAGTATTTAAATACAACTTTTCTATTAAAAAATATATTTTTGTATTGATTTAGTCACCAAACTATTGTTTGTGTGCATATTTAGCCACTAATTTTTTTATTATCAATTTAACCACTAAAATTATACATATTCTTATATATAACAAATCCCAGGGGAATTGTCTTGTTTACAAGCTGTTGATAAATACATTGTTCCTAAGCACTGTTGTCTTTTTTTTTTTTTTTTTTTTTGAGTTTGCTTTTTCAACAAATCTCTTCTTCCTTTATTTTTTTTAAACTTATGCTTCATCTCTTCGAATAGCAGTATAGCACCATGTTGGAGCACCAATTTGTTGGCCGGAGATATATAACGGAGGCGCCTCCCCCTCACCTGAAAATGCTGAAACTTTTTTCACGGCGGAAACACTGTTACGTCCACCTCCACAGCCACAACTTGTCATCAATCCTCTTTATCTCACGTCAACTAACACAATCCCATTTAGAAGATGACCCGCCTTTCTCCCCAATCCTCAAACCCCAAAATCAAGAAGTCCACAATCAGAAAAGCAAGAAACTCAAAAAAGAAGCATTAAAAAAGAAACCCCGAACAATATTCCCTATAAAATCTAAATTACCCTTTGATTTCAAATACTCTTACTCTGAAACCAACCCCTTTGTTGAACCCCTTGGGTGTCGAGAAACCCCCAGGTTCTCTCCTTTTTTGCCTCAAAGACTTGACTGGAAATGGACCGGCACGTCGGCTCTGTCGCAGCAACCGATCGACATGGAGTTGAAGAAGAGAGGAACGCGGTTCTTGGATCCATTCCGATTTTCGAATCCCTTTCATTCCGTAACATCATTATCGATTAAAAGGTAAATTAATTTAGCCGGCTGATGAACAATAATGATTCATATTGTTAGTATATGATCATTTGTTAAAGTTGGAGTTGGATCACGTGAGGTGTGAACCCATGAGCACACAAGACGGCCACATAATATGTTGATATGATTGAGGCATTGGCATCAAATGAGAAAAAAAAAACCATAAAAATTTGAAAACATAATAATGTTGTGGTTGTAGATTGATTACTTCACATGTATATAATATCATCAAGCTGAGCTGAATGACTTATCGTTTTCAATAAGATTGATTACTTCACATGTATATAATATCATCATGAAATCTTTGTTGGCACTTTGATGTCAAGTGGAGACCAGATTCTTTGGTTCTTTTTTGTGCCTTAATATTCACACCTTCGAAAATTATGGGGTCTAGGTATAGTATGTGTTCGACTTCGATTTACGTATTATTCATGATCTTTCTTTATCTTATTATTTCACATCTTTGGAGGTTTGGGGGAGTTTAAACACGTACTGTACCTTATGATGGAGCCAATGTAGTTTGCTTTCATGCTCTTGCTAATGGAGGTATAGGCTATGGCCTATGTGACTATGGTTAGTATACCTTGTAGTAATATAAATAAATAATTTTTTTATTACCATTTTTACAATTTTGTTTATTACTATGCCTTTTGATGCTTTGCTTGCATACTTTTTTGGATGACATTGTGTATATTAAGGTGCTCTATAATATAATTTACATCGAATATCCTTTTGTTTAAACTATTTATGCATGTATTATTAGTTTACTTTCTTTATTTAAAGCTTATACCTGTCGCAACGCACGGGCTCACTTCCTCGTTTGCCATATGAACTATCATATTTAGTATCCATTTAGGCATTAGGTTTATTTATATTTTCCAAAGTAGAATAGTAAACTAAATTTTAATGGTTAAATCGATACAAAATTTGTTTAGGGGGTGTTTGCATTTGCGTGGAAAAAATGTTGTAGTATTTTGGAAACTAATAATCAGATAATAACTGTAACAAAAAGTGGTGCCGAAATTTACTTTTTGGTTTTATTTCTGCTGTTTGCTATCACAATTATCAAATGAAAAGTTTTAAACACTTATTAAGCAAATAAACTACTTTTTTTAACTTATGAAAAAACGTGGTTGAAAATTCCAAACGCAAATAATCAATTACTGATTAATACAATCCAAACACTTTATATCAATTATTTACGTTATTGTAACGTAATAATCTACATCATAACGCAAAACCAAACACCATATAATGAGTAAACGAGTCAAAGTTAAAAATTGAATTGTCAAAACGCTTAAAAATTGTTACGAACTACATTTTGTAAATGTAAATAAGTTTTCTTGAAATACAAAATGTCAAGAACTACCGATAGAAAAATGCTTAGACGACGTTTAATTCGCAGAATGTTTATTCCTGTAATAAAATCTGTTAATAAATGAAAATTTGGAAGAAATGAAAGCTGTCGGAATAGAAATGGAGGCGGGTGAAGATGAAGTCTAGGGTTTGGTTTTAGAATTGTTAAAATTTTTGGAATGAAATTTAAATTCCATAGCACTAACCCAAGAAAATAAAATTTTAAAAAATGGAGTTAAAAAAAGAATCTCATTCAATTTCTTTTTAATGTCAAACGGGACGTAAAAATAAAATTTTCATTTCAATTCTATCGGAAACAAAGGTTGTGTTTAGTTCACGAAAACTAGTTGATTTTCAATTTCAGTTTTCAAGTTATAGTTTTTAGAAAAAAACAAGGGTTTCTATGAAAAGTGAAAACTTGTTTAGATGATAAAGTTTTTGTTTTAAGGAAAATAAGATGGGTGATTATAAAATAAGAAAAATAGGTTAGGTAATAGAAAAGTAAGAGAGAGAAAGAGAGTATTATAAAAAATATAGGGTAGGTAATAGAAAAGTAAGAGAGAATATGAAAAGTGGTATTTTAAAAAATGAAATGAAAATTTATGAAATTGTTGTTAATTAAACAAGTTTTCATTTTCATTGAAAAGTGAATAGAAATTTTCATAAACTAAAAGCGCCAAACTTTTGCGAGAACTTTTATCAACACATCATCAACCAAAGGAAAGGGTTCCAAGGAAAATCAACTCGTTGCTTTTTCTTAACGTTCTTTTGTGACAGGAGTGATTTTCCTTCGTTTCGTTTTTTCGCCCCACAGTGAGTTCAAATTTGAATCTTTCACTCTCAAATTTCACACCATTTCTCTCACCACCTCACTTTAGATCTACTAACCTCACTAAATCTCAAGCTTTCATGTCAAATTTTCAATCCTTAATTGAAAATTTGGTTCGATTGGTAACCCTCATCACCTAAAAGCCGATTTTCCGATGTCTCATGATATTCAAGACATGTTTTGTTAGGTTTTCGTGTAAAGATACTTCGATCCTTCTCCAATGGAATTTACAGAACCTTTTAAGCAGACTGGTCCCTGTTGTTTCTCCCCAAATGCTCGGTATCTCGCAGTTGCCGTGGATTACCGGCTTGTGATTCGAGATGTTGTGTCTTTCAAGGTAATTTTTTCAAAATGATACGAGTTTCGGCATTTATTTAACGAGTCATGGTGTTTGAAGATGCATCTATTTATTTGTTAAGTTTTGTTGTTATTATTATTAGTAGTACTCTGATAAATTGCTGGCTGCATTTGAATTTAGGAAGTACATTTGCAAATTGCAAAGTATAATTTACCATATACAGGGTCTTTATAGTTTTAAATTTATATAAAGATTTCAGGATTATAATAGAACAGTATAAGTTCTCTTATAACTTGTATACATGCGCTTCCGAGCACCAAAATCCAGGAACATATAATTTAATTGAGCTCTAAAAGCTGAGTGTTTGTTCATTATGAATGGAGGGTGCGTATGCAGAAAATCCGAACTTTGAGAGTCTTGGCCTTTCAAGAAGAAAAACTTGAAGCTGGAGCTGTGAGTTGAAGCTATAGCTTTTTGAAAGGACCGGAGCTTTTAGTTTTTATGAACGTGTTTGGAAGGGTAGCTTACGTTGAAGCTTATAACATAAAAGGACATCAATAGCAATCAGGAGTTATAGTTTATAATTATTACGAGGGTAAACAAATAATTTTGTTCGACCAAAAGCTCAAGCTCCTATTGAGAGCTACTTCAAGTAGCTTCTCGTAAAAGAGATTTTGAGATTTTTTATTTTCAAATCAAAAGCTCAACCTTCTGTCTTCCTAACGGAGCATTTGAGGTTGAGCTTTCAAAAATCAAAAGCTGAAGCTCTTAAAAGCTTCTTGCCATTTGCCAAACCCGCCCATAATTTGATGTTTAGCATTTTGTGGCATTAGAAAGATTATGGAGCGTTCATGGACGAAGCCGAGAAAAACTTTGTAGTATTCGAAAGCAAGTATGAATGTATGATATATTTATGCTTTCATAATTTAGTGCTTATTTGAGAATTCAAAACATGATATTTGTGTTTGCTAAATGAAAGGTTAGGTGCTTATGAGACTGCATACAAATAGCTCCCACAAAATAATACATATGTCCAAATATACATGATTAACCAATAGTACAAAAAGTACCGGGGTAGTTGTGTTCCCATATATGTACACCTAATACAACCTAGAATGTAAGCGAACCATTCTTCAACCATTCAGTGAGTAGTTCGTTTATTTATTAAATGATCGAAACATGAACAAAAAAATTATGTTTACTTATATTTATATATGTTATAAAGCATGCATCCTTAGTCTTAAAACTTAAATTCAAGTAATTATTCTATCCTGGTCACTCGATTCCTTAACAATGATCATAGCCATCCATTTACAATCCATAAAAATGGAAACCCTTTTCTCTAATATTTAAAATAATCAGGAATAATATTTAATGATCGCTAAAATTATGGTAAACGTGGTTACTATGTTTATCAATGATACTTACACGATACTTATTAATATACATTTTCTTCATTTTAGATTGTTCACATTTATATTTCATTACATATTAAATTAATGTGCATATCCATGCGTTGCGTGGTTATATACTTATATCTTCTAGTTTCATTACATGAACGAACACCAACAAAAGGCTTGTTTTTTCATTTACATTCGTGCATGTACGGTTATCAGGTTATGTTCTTTAATATTTATCTTACATGTTTAATTGTTTGTGTTTAATAGAAATATTAAAAATTAATTCGTAACAAAATATATAATTTATGTAAAGAATATAAGAAATCTATCAACAAAGATATTGATTTACAAAAGAAATATTAAAAACATAGTTTAAAAAGGGACATATATAACTTAAAAGGAACACCGGAAAACCCCCTTTAACTCTAGAAACATCCATAAATCATGTTAATGAACGAATGCATTTGTTTATTTGTGTTCATTAATGTTTATATTTGTTTTTTTTCTGTTCATTTGTGCTTGTATTTATTTTTGATCGTTTACTATCTTAACTAAAAAAATTAAACAACAGTAAAAGCTTATATTCATAAAGAATAAGAACACATATATTTGTTTGTTTATGTGTCTGGTTAAACTTAAATAAACAAACACAAACAATCCCCATTCATCATATCTGGTTCGTTTACAGCTTTATTGGTATGAAAATACACACAAAAGGTTGGTGGTGGAATGAAAAGCACCATGGTACCTCGGCTCTAACTATCCTCAGTTGATATGTTTTGTTTTCATATGAAAACGGCAATACTTTCTGTGTCTTCTCTTACTGCAGATAATCACATGTTGGAAAACTCACTCTTTTGTTGGTCGTTTTCAATAGCATGCATATGTCATGATAATATTCGATGGTTTTAATACTAACACACAATTCTGACCTTCATCTAGGTTGTGCAATTATTTTCTTGTATGGATAAGATAAGCTATATTGAGTGGGCCCTCGATTCTGAGTACATACTATGTGGACTTTACAAGAAGCCTATGATACAGGCTTGGTCGTTAGCACAACCTGAGTGGACGTGCAAAATAGACGAAGGTCCTGCAGGGATTGCTTATGCTAGGTGGAGCCCAGACAGCCGCCACATACTCACTACATCAGAGTTTCAGTTACGGCTAACCGTTTGGTCACTTTTAAATACAGCATGCATACATGTGCAGTGGCCTAAACATGCTTCTAAGGGGGTGTCTTTCACCAAGGATGGAAGTTTTGCAGCAATAAGCACCAGACGTGATTGCAAAGATTATGTAAACCTAATATCTTGTCAAAGCTGGGAAATCATGGGTGTTTTTGCCGTTGATACTTTAGATCTGGCTGATGTTGAGTGGTCACCCGATGATACTGCAATTGTGATATGGGATTCTGCTCTTGAATACAAGGTTTGAAATTAAAGAATTTACTTTTTCATATTGCTATATTTGAAATGTTAAGGCTAATACTTGCTTCTTATTTTCTATAAACATAGAAGATCTTGGTATTGTATTTTTTGTTGGGGAAATTGCACAAAAAACCTCTAAGTTGGATCATTTTTGCGATTAAAACCCCCAACCATTTTTCATTGCACAAAAAACCTCCAACCAATTAAAACTTTGTAAATTTGGGTTTTTTTCAAAAAATCTGACTTGCAACCGGTTTAGCCGGTTGCAACTTGATGACGTGTAATTAAATAGATTTTTGCGTAAAAAACCTCCATCTTGTTTAGTTTTTTCAATTAAAACCTTAAATCATTTTTCATTTGATAAAAAACCTCCAACCAACAAAGATAACTAAAATTGAGTCTTCACTGATTGCATTTGATGACATGGATATTTATTAAAATTTTATTTATTAAACAAAGAATTCGTTTCCCAATGAAAGCTCCACCCTCTAGGCTAGCGAATCTCACTACTTTGGCTGATCATATTCAGAAGCTAAAATGGAACATAAATAAACGAAATTGAACATAAAGCTGAACCTAAAAATGCAACTCGTGAACACAAAATGAAACCGATTCCATCGGCACAATTGAAGTTAAAATTCAAGATTAAACGGCAAAAGTTAATCGAACATACATACATACATAAAATAAACAACATTGAACATAAAGAGGGGATATAGTAATCGGAGTTGCCGAATGTAGAGAAGAAGAGAAAAGGTAAATATTATTGTTGGTCAGAGGTGAGAAAAATATAGTTAAGGGTTTTAATTGAAAAACTCGCCAATTTCAGGGGTTTTTATGCAAAAAATTCAGTTTAAGAATTATACATGTAGTGCCACGTAGGCGCCACGTAAGTCGGGTTTGCCATGTGGACGCCACATGTGTGCCACGTAAGCATAGCAACCTATTATAACCGGTCAAGTCCTAATTTCAAAAGATTTAACCGGTTAGAGGTTTTTTGTGCAACAAAAAATGGTTAGGGGTTTTAATCACAAAGTGGTCCAACTTTAAGGTTTTTTACGCAATTATCCCATTTTTGTTTATTAAAACAATAAATCTTTAATTATTTACTAGGACACATGTTCTTACATACTGTGCTTTTCTAATAAATTGTTTCTTATTAAGGATAGCATAGAATTGAAGAAAATTATAATCTTATGATCTTATGACCTTACTTGCTACGGCTACCTCCTGTCTTTGATGTATTCTGAATTTAAAATGCATAAAACAAACTGCTTTCATCTTTTTACTGTTTATATTAACGGCTCCAAGACTTACAATTCATAATAGAGTACATTCACATTTGTACCACTTATAGCAATGTAATTTCACCTTTTTGTTACTTATAGCAATACATTTTTGTATTAAACATGTAAAGTAACAACCTTTTTCACCATTTTAATGTTTGTAGGGACTTTCCTTATTCAACTTTATGTATACATTGCTATAAATGTAAGTTTTTGTAAAGTACATTGCTATGAAATTGTAAGAAACAAAGGATGTTGCTATAAACGGTAAAAGGTGAAAGTAAGTTGCTATATCAATCATTTAACCTTTTTATTTACTTTTTATATATTTCTACGTTGTCATTATAAACTCTATGGTGTTGTTTTTGGCTAACACTTGTGTCTTATCTATTTAGGTTCTGATATACTCCTTAGATGGACGGTGTCTAGCGAAATATCAAGCATATGAAAGTGGATTGGGTGTAAAAAGTGTTTCTTGGTCTCCAAATGGCCAGTCTTTGGCTGTTGGTAGTTATGACCAGATGTTAAGAGTTCTAAATCACTTAACCTGGAAAGTCTTTGCAGAATTTACACATTTATCTACTGTAAGAGCTCCTTGTTCGGCTGCTGTTTTCAAGGTATTTAACTTCATGTCTTTCAAGATTTTCCAAAATATAGCAGTATCATACTCCCTCTCCTGAAAATCTTGGTAACACAAGATTAGAGAAGTTGTGCTCCACTTACCAATACATTGTAATGATTGTTATGTTCAAATAGGTAAAATCCAAATTTTTGGATCATAACTTTCCTAAAAAGATACGTTGTAAATTTAGACAACCCAAAATAATATATTTCGTATTTTTGTGGAACGGGAGGATAAAACATTATGCCTATGTGATGATTTTGAAAATTATTTGAAAATTTATTCTTTATATTTACAGGAGGTCGATGAGCCCTTACAGCTTGATGTGTCTGACTTGTCTTTAACAGATGATTTTACACAACACAATTCTGGTAAACACTAATACCCATCCATGCCCCTCACCTTTTCTCTGCCATCATTTTGCATTGCCTCTTTTATGGGTAACATTGGTATCTGACCCCGGGTTGACTAATCCACTGGATCCGAATCCGAATCTGTCACTACATAGATTCAAATCAGGTCTCTTCCAAAGGGACACAAGCATGCACACACAAAAGATGTAAATTTTTCCCTTTTTTCTCCATCAGCCAAGTCCTAAGCCTTGAACCATAATTTTTTTTTTAATCTTTAGTTCCATAATGATAATCACCTTGACAACCCTTGGTGGCTAACAACTGTATGCTTTTGATTTATAAATTTTGTCAATAAATTTAGCAGCAATTTGTCTTTGATGTTCTTATCACATAAATTACTTCAATTTATTTATGAAAATTGAAGCTTACTTTATTGATTTCCTTAGTTTATATGGTTAAGAACAAAGCAAAAACAAATTAAAAGCAGAAGTTTTTTAATCTTCTTGGATACTTACATTTATGATTATTCACCTATCTGAGTTGGCAAAAGTGTATTTCATATCTGTGATCTCAGTAAGGTGATTCTCAGTGGTTGTATTAGTTACTTGGCTTTATGATAGAGGTGGGAGAATGGATGGTTTGGATAATGAATCAAAGCGTGTTGGGATTTGGTTGACGTGAAACACTTTTTCTAACAATTATATAGTGTATTAAATCTTACTACAAACACTCCAGTAGATTATTACTATGACATAACAATCTAATTATTTGAATAAAGCAATTTCGGAGTTTGTTTGCATTAAAGATAAATGTTGTATGTCTTTCAAGTTGTCTGATGCATCCAAACCATCCTAGCTAATTTTTAAAAGAAATTTACCTATTTGACCCGTTTGAGATGTAACCCAAATCAACCCATTTACAAGTAATTGGGACAATACTTCAAGCAAGTTTTTTTTTTTTTTTTTTTTTGTGTGTGCTTTCCACAACACTCTTGTAATGATTATTCTATTATAACCATCCCAGTGTTTTCTTGTTGCATTTTCTTTTTGCAGAATATGGTCCTCAAGGACTCATCGATGTTAGATACGATGTTATGGATTTGCCCATCACCTTGCCTTTCCAAAAGCCGCCTGCTGACAAGCCGAACCCTAAGCAAGGAATTGGTAAGCTATACTTCTTATTTCTCGAGTGATCGCCTTTTTCCTTTCAAAAATTATTATTTTTGCATCTGAAAATTTTATAGTAAAAGCAGTGAATGCAGTTAAGGCACTTATTTTAAATAAAATGTCCATGTAATATCAGTAATGGGGGTTTTTCAAAAAACATGTTTAGAAAACCACGTTTTGCAAAAGCAGGGCCAAATATCCTTCTCCTAAACGGTGTTTGAAGGCCAAAAAAGTATATAACCATGTTTTAAGAAAACATTGTGTGTTTACAAAACTTATAAGCTGATAAGCAGCTACAAAACACAAACCCCAACACCCCTGAAAATGGTCGTAACAAGTATATCAGTTCTTCATAACTACATTTGCCGTTTTACGATGTCCCTTGAAAACTTCCTTTCATGGAAACTTTTCTAGAATTATCTATTTGCCCATTGTCGTTCTTTCAACATCATGGCGCAATTGACGATCGTAGAGTTCTTTTATTTCATCAGTATTGAGGACATTTAACTATTTGGTTTATTACGAAAAAAACTAACATGTTTTCAGGGTTTTTTGTGTTTTCGTCCCTCAATTTTTTATTTTTTTTAGTTTTGTGAAATTTGACTATTAGGCATCGGTTTTAATTAATAAACCGGGTTTCTAGAGACTGAAAAACCGGGTTCTAATAATTTTTTCACTAAACCAAAACGAAAAAATTAACTTGAGGACTTTTATGAAAAAAAAACATGAAGGGACGAAAACGCAAAAAATATGAAAACATGTTGGTTTATTTCATAATAAACCATTGACTATTTAAGACATTTGAGAAAATTAGTCAAAAACATGTGCAAAACTATGCGCCCGGTCAAAGACAGTCAGAAAATATGTATTTCTTTTCCCTGTTTGGCTTTCAGCCTAGTTTTATAACTTAATCTTAACCAAACTGCAGGCATTTTGTCTTGGAGCAAAGATAGTCAATACATTTGCACTCGCAACGACAGCATGCCAACTGTTTTATGGATATGGGACATGAACCATCTAGAACTCGCCGCCATTTTGGTCCAGAAAGACCCGATTCGAGCAGCAGCCTGGGACCCAACATGCACTCGACTAGTTTTATGCACCGGAACCTCCCACTTGTACATGTGGACCCCTTCAGGTGCTTACTGTGTGAACGTTCCGCTGCCACAGTTTTCAGTATTGGATCTAAAGTGGGATTTTAACGGTAACTGTCTTCTTCTTAAAGATAAGGAGTTGTTCTGTTGTGCTGCGGTTCCTTTACTGCCTGACTCTAACAGTGACTATAGCTCGGATGATTGAGACGGTTAGATTTACTTTTGTATATGTAATGTTTATGCGATTCTAAGAAGTTTGGACATCGAACAGCCTCTTTTGACCTCAAGAATCTTGTGCATTGTGAAATGTTATATTCGAGTTTGATGATTCTTCGATGGTTTAATGGTTGAAGCAAGGTGCAATGTGTTTCAGTTTTTGATGATAGGCTGGACGTTTAAATTTGAAAAAGCTTTCTACATGTGAGATTACATTGAAGTTTTTTATATTTTGATTTTTGAAATAAAAGAATCTTGATTAAAAATAACAAGCTATGTTTAAATTTGATGATTTTAAGATAGTTATGCTATTTGAACCTGAAGAATATTATGTCTCAATAATTTTAAATTTTAGTGGACTTAATCTTTATATATTAATTAATGACAAGGTATGATGTCACATGTCTTAACAACATCTAACCATTTTTTTTTGTTTTCCCGCTTAAATTTTCTAATTTAATTCTTTCAAATTACCATTGTAATTTATAAAATTTAAAACTTATAATTAACTCCTATTTAATTAACTCCTATTGATGAAAGTTGATGTAAGTAAATGAATTAATCATTTCATTTTACCTATAATGATTTCATTGATTTATTTTATATAGCTTAATTCAATAATTTTCTAATATGTTATTTAACCTTAATTAAATATGTTTTTATCTTGACTATTTATTTATCATAATTAGAACATAATAAAATTAATTTTATATTTTGCATAAACTTTTGTGTCAGTTTAATATAAACAATTATTATTTTTATAATAATATCTTAAATTTATAGAATTTAAAAATATAACTCTTTATTAAACATATTTATGTATTACATGAGTCAATAAACTAGTTGTATAAATGTAACATCCCGTTTTAGAGATAGGTACGTGGAATTATTTCATTGGATTAATTATTTAATTTGGGACCCGGGGATATAAATTTGTATTTTGGGATATCGGGATCGGATTTTTGGGTATCGGACTGAGTTAAACCCAAAATGTATATATTAGTTGCTTCCTTTATCTCTTGAACTCATTCTAAATCCAGAGCTCAAAAGTGTGAGTGTGTGTATTGTGATTTCAGAAACAAGAATTTGAGAGCTCCTGCTTGTGATTGAGTTCTAGATCATCTTCTTCTTCCTCCAATTTTACTATCAAGCTCAAGGTGAGTATTAAGCTTCGAATTCGTGGATTAATTGTTGTTGATTGTGAATAAGTGATTGAATTGGGTTTATATCCGTTTTTGAGTAAATTCGAGTGTATAACTGTAGCTAAAATCGAGTGAAATTGGTGATTGAGGTGATCGCAGGCGGTTGGCGTCCGAGCTCGGGCCGCGATGTGAGCACGGCCGAGAATGAGGCCATCGCGACCGCAACCGCGATAGGGTCAGTGCGGCCGCGATGCGGCTAAGGTTTCGGGTCGGGTTTTCGGGCTCTGTGAGTCTTGTGTTCGGGTCTTTGGGGTATCGTGAGTTTTTGAGAATTGTGTATAGAGTTGTTGGGTTGAGTTTGTGATATTGAGATTGTGTTACTGTATTTTCAGGGTCTCGCGTTGACAGGGTAGGGAAAGGGCAGGGAACCGAAACTTAGTGTAGCTAGCTGAACAGGTGAGTATGCATGTTTTTTGTTGAGATACTTGTACGATTATTTTACTAATACTTGCATGATCTTTATTGAGCTTTTTACGAGATATCATGAGTTTTCTTATGAGTTTTTATTGGGATACTATCATGCTTGTATTACTGAGCTATTGTAAACTTTATTTTAAATATGAGATTTGGGACACTTGAGCTGTTGAGATACTAAACCGTACGGCTGGGCAGGGGTTGGGTCGCTCCCAATTCCCTTTTGAGTTCCTGATGACTGCTTTGTGCGGTCTAGGGATTTGGGTACGTGGATTTATCCACACGAGTTGAGTACCTATTGAGCTATCTTGTGGGATCTCATATACTTGTTCAGTAGAGAACGCTGAACGTTTTATTGTTGAGTTATTTATCTACTGAGCTTTATAATCGTACACTAACCCTTGCATTCTCACCAGCTTTAGCTGACCTGTGTATGTTGTTGTGTGTATCCCAGGTGACCGGACTGCTAGTAGGCCTGCTGGACCAAAGTATGTTTACGTTTTCTGTGTTCGAGGAGTTAGCTACCTTCCATAGAGGTAGTTATATTTTGGGGACTGTTTTATATATACTTCGGATAGGTTGTAGTTTATTCAGAGATTTCCGTGACTGTTGTTGTGTAATTAATGTTTTAAATTATCGGGTTTCTGCATGTATGTTTTGGGAATAGCGTAAGGATTATTATATTATATCGTTGCTGATGTGGTAATTATGTGGCATTGTGGATTAGTTCGAGGGTGTTACAATAAACGAGTAATGTACATACGAGTATGTGACTGATTCCAAATTGACAATTTGTTTTAGGCATAGTTAAAAAAAAGAGTATTTTTAATTTTTATAAATGATAATTTTTATTACTATTGATACTTATGACACCATTACCAACATTAATTTTTACATGACAACATTAAAAATAATTAAAACAACAAATTAAACCATCGTACTTTTTTTTAACGACGTATGAGGATGCATATGTCAAAATTCACATGATATTCGTGTCAAATCCACGCGGCCCAAAACCCGAATTGAACCGGAAATCAAAAAATCAAAAAATTAAAATTGAGAACCAGACTGAAGTATCCCTCTTTAGTCTCAATTTTTCTAACGTTTTCGATAAAAAATACAAAACCGCATCGGACCGCATCGAAAACCGATTTTTTTTTTAAAAATATTATGAATTGAAAACTGACCAAATATGATCAATCCGTTCAGGTCCCTGTTTGTTTTACCGGTTTAGACCGTTGAATGCTCACCCCTAAAACCAACGTTATACAAGTTTGGCCACAGGTGTTACCATGCAGTGGTTAAGCTACCTCGTCGTCAAACATGGTATGTTGCTGATGATTTCTGCGTTTAGGATGTTGAGTATGTGGTAGTTACTTTCTATCAAGTTTGACCACCGTTCGATTTCAATTTGATATGATTTGCGTTGTGCGTCGTTCATGCTATTTTGAATGCAACTAATTTGACTACATTTGTTAGACCAAGTCTAATTAGTATTTTGTCCGTGCGATGTCCGTGTTAAACCTTTTAATGAAAAACATTATAATGTTTTATAATACTACAAATACATGCTAGAGAATGTATAAAAAATATGAACATATAGCTATGTTCATACTTTATTGTCAATAAAAATATATCACTATATTGATTATGAACCTTTGATAAGAGAAGAGATGAATCAGATGATGACAAGTTTATCCTTTCTACAAGTTTTTATAACACTATCACATATATAACTCTAGTATTTTATGAAATCAACCATGATACATTAGTGATGTTATCTTAACACAACATACACTAACATGGTATATGTGCATGTGGCGGGATAGAGTAAATTTATGAGATGAGATCCACCCTAGAGATACTCGTTATGGGTTATCGTGCGGGCTAGCTAACCCTAGCCAACCTAGAGTAGTGACACCATAAATATGACTGTTATTATTGTCACGTCATTCGTGCGTTGTTGATTTTGCTAACCACCACGACACTACATCGTGTGGTCTGTTAGCATGTTGGTCTCCCCAACTAGAAATAAATGTGGTTCTCAGCGTGCTTTTGGATCATATACTCCATGTTGGATACATATTCATCTATTTTGCGTTATGTGCTATATCCTACATAGTCTTAGTCTACCATTGTGTACTAACGAGCTTCTCAACTTACATTTTCGAGTCTACATGTATATCTTAGTGAGTCAAAAGATGGATCAGTAGCTGTCAGAACAGAAGTAGGAGCTAGAGTTTGCTTTGAGGAACATTGCGTCATCATTAATGTATGTTGACATCACCTTTTGGGGAACTTTGTATTTATAGACACGTATGTTATTTAGGTGTATTTACTGGATAGACCAAAGCTAACTACCATGTGTTTATTTTTAAATTTTAATTAAAAGTGTTTATACATAAATAATGTTCAACATTATTTATATGTTCGTTTCTTACTTACTCGCGTAGATGATGATGAAAATGAAGGAAACTCTAACCGTAAGAGCTTACAACAAAACTTAAGCTAATTATGAACACTTTATGTAGTAATAAAGAGTTGGGGTCGAAATGACCAAATTGCCCTCATCAAATACGAGTTAACGTTGCAAAATAAACAAAGTTTATTTGAGGGACCGGATTGTAGCAACTTTTTTTTTTAGGACCCTAGTCTGAACGAGGGACATTTTCCGTAACCAGAGCCAAACCGCAGGGACGATTTATGTAATTTACTCTTAACAAAACTAATAAGATAATAAAAATAGGGATAATTACTAAAATAGCCAAATCTCACACCTTTATTCACTTTTTAGCTATTTTATAAACATTTTACCAAAATAGCCACAATTTACGTGACCACATTTACGTGATAGCCACAATTTACGTGATTTGTACTTTTTTTCATTTTTTTAATGCATTACGTTACAAAAGGTGTTTGGTCACGTAAAGTGTGACAAGACATCCCACCAAACATTCATGGGGAAGGAACAAAAATGGTCACATAAAGTACAACAATTTACGTGACCAGACACCTTTTGTAACGTAATCCATTAAAAAAAATGAAAAAAAAGTACAAATCACGTAAATTGTGGCTATCACGTAAATGTGGTAACGTAAAGTGTGGCTATTTTGGTAAAATGTATATAAAGTGACTAAAAAGTGAATAAACATGGGAGAAATGACTAATTTTGTAATTATCCCATAAAAATATGATATAAACATTAACCGTTAAAATATCATATCATTTTTATTCAGATCAGTCCATAACATATGATGAATTCGTTACAAAGTATAAATGTTACAATTAAAATAAAAAATAACAACATGACGAGTATCATATAAATAACCATCCAAATCAAACTATCAAACTAATAAAAATATAATAAAAACATTTTTTTTTTTCAACATAAACCATTAAAAAAGTAGCCGAAAATTATTTTGATTTTTTAGGGGGACAAAAAGTAGAATAAAATACAACCGCCTACCGCCTACCGCCCTACGTTAGTCGTTAAATCCTTCCGTCATCGCCACGTCTTCATCTTCAACCTCTTCATTTACTTCTATACCTTTCCTTTTCCTTTTATTTATTACACACATTCTGATGTGATCATTATTATATATCTCTAATTCAATCCCCTCTTTGAATTCTGTATACGTGCAAAGATCGCATCTTTTCATCCAGAAGTTTTAATTCTCTAGCATTCTTTAGTAACCGACATCGCATGCTTTGAGGATGAAAAACAGCGATATTTGCTCATCGGAGGCGGCGCCCGGCGGCGAAAATATATTCAGTTCTGATGCATCTGATGTTTCATCCGCTGATCATCTTGTTGTCATGGTCAATGGAATCCTTGGAAGGTTAGACGCATCAATTAAGTAGGATACCATTATACGATGTGATTTTAATTGGTATTAAATGTTGTTAATGTTATTATACGGTGAAGTTTGCTGTTTTTATTGTTTATTTTAGGAAATATTTGCCATGGATGTCGGAATTTGGTTTGTTTCGTACGGATCAGGTTTTAATTTCTAGGCTAGTTCTGAAGTTGAAAAACTAGGGTTTTTAGCAAGTTGATTTGTCGGTTTGTTGCAATTGGGATGATATTTGGAGTTTCTTTAGATATAATACTGGTTCTGGGCCCGTGTTAACTCACTCTTATGTGATATTATATTAACATGTTGGATGATAGATTTCCAAAAATTACTGCTCAGAGTGACCCTAACAGATAATATAATCGTGTATAAATGTTTGAAGAAAAGTTGATGGTTACCGTTAGATTTCTATTGTAACTAATGTAAAGATCATTAAATAACAAAAAAGCATTATAAAATACGAACTTTAACTCGATATGATGTTTGACAAAATGTGTGAATTACGAGTCTTCTCAACGGTACAAAACTTGATATCATTTGCTTTGATGTTTTTTCTCTAGGGCATGAAATCCACTCTACCTGTCTAAATTTTTTTTTTTGTTGAAGATGACTGTAGATATATCGCATACCTAAATTGTACTTTATCACTAGCACGTTGAGGTTAAGGCAACTAATTTTGTTATGGTGGTTGTTTTGATAATCCTTTTACTTCCTGTTGCTATTTGTTATTATATTCTTCTAAAGTTGATTGTTCTATTGTGTTACAGTTCTGAGGATTGGAAATTTGCTGCTGAGCAGTTTGTTAAGTCATTACCAGACAGAGTGTTTGTTCATCGTAAGGATCATTTTTGGGATATTATATTCGTATCAGCTCAGTAACTAACTTTTGATCATGTCATTTGGCAACTGTTGTATAAAGTTATTCCTTCGGATTACCGTTTACTGTTACTATCATCAGTTTTAGTTTGGATTGTATATGTTAGCCTGTGGCTTTGTGCTTAGTGGTTCACATATCAATGTTTATGTTACAGATTAATAATTTTCAATAACAATCAAAAATAAAATTATTCTAATATTACTGATGCCTAACAAAATGCAGGCAGTGAAAGGAATGCAGCATCTCAGACATTGGATGGTGTAGATGTAATGGGCGAGCGATTATCAGAGGAGGTTAGTTCTCATTTTATAAAAATTATATTTATGCTTTTCTTCAGTGTGGAGTGAATATATGGCTTTTCTTTCAATTGATATCTATTAACCATACACGTTACGTTGATGTCATGTTAATTATCAGATACTTGAAGTCATTAAGCAAAAGCCAAATCTTCGCAAGATTTCTTTTATTGCACATTCCGTGGGAGGTTTAGTGGCAAGATATACTATTGGGAGATTGTATAGGCCAGCGACAGAAAATGCTGATGATTTATCAGTTGAAAGCCGTGAGGAAGCAAATCCCACCATAGGTGGTTTGATTCCAATGAACTTTATTACCGTTGCAACACCTCATCTTGGTTCAAGGGGCAATAAGCAGGTACTTTTGGTTCTCTTCTTCCCCTTTGTGAACATTTATCAATTCCATTGTTTATACTCCATTTTTATGTTCCCTTCTATGATTTTTGAGGTGCCTTTCCTTTTCGGTGTACCTGCATTCGAAAAAGCTGCTGTTCTTGTTATACATTGGATATTTAGAAGAACAGGCCGGCACCTTTTCCTGACAGATAATGATGAAGGAAAGCCTCCACTACTTAAACGCATGCTGGAAGATGATGGTGATTGTTATTTCATGTATGTTTGGCATAGCTGTTTTCCATCTGTACGTAATTCCAAGATAATCGTTTCTTTGGTTCTTGATATCTGCTACATGTTACGTTGCCATTTGAAAATTTCAGGTCAGCATTACGCTCATTTCGTCGACGGGTGACATACTCGAATGTTGGCTATGATCGTATCCTTTGCATTCTATTA
Organism: Centrapalus pauciflorus; assembly: GCA_020465985.1. Classification (NCBI taxonomy): domain Eukaryota; kingdom Viridiplantae; phylum Streptophyta; class Magnoliopsida; order Asterales; family Asteraceae; genus Centrapalus; species Centrapalus pauciflorus. The sequence goes on from JAANYP010009261.1 coordinate 161,488, forward strand.
TCGTGGATGAAAATATCATATGCCTTTAGTGATATATAACATTCCTTGGTTTTCCTTCACTAACATTACTAGATATCGTTGGCTGGAGAACTTCGTCAATTAGGCGTAACATAGAACTTCCGAAGGTACATAATAAGCGTGATAGTGCTAATATCTTTGCTTCAGTTCATATTTTAAACACATCCATGGTTGCAGTGGGAGGACTCGGTAAATGAGAAGTATCCTCATATCGTGTACGAAGAACGCTGCAAGGCATGTGACTTTGAGCAGGATCTGACAACTTCTGATAATGCAAATGATGTGGAAGGTTTACCACCAGGATCACTTATGTTCTGAAATATTTCAAGTTTTCATTTTAATATTTATTTTCAGCTATTAGCCACTTCAATTTTTGATGCATTTATTTGTGTTCTCGCTTCATTTAAATAGACAAATTTAGTTTCTTTACCATCTTGGTTTTGGGATCAAGTATGGGAAGCAACAGTCTTACAAATAATTAGGAATCTCTCATAGATGTTCCCTTAAAAAACTAGATTGTTATGGAAGGAATAATAACAACGCTGCACCTCCTTTTCATCTTGCTTATTACTCATTACCCGTCTCAATGTAAGTGCCTTTTTTATCGTTCATCAAATTAAGTAGTTCAATATGAATTTGAATTGCATCAGATTCTTAGTATAATTTTCTCTCAGCTTAGTTTCAACTGTGATATTGAAACTTAATATCTAGCTTCTGTAGTTGCTCTTTGGCTGTATAGTTGATCTGACTAGGTATTTTACTAACAAAAGTGTAGATCAAAAGTTTTTGGACATTGAACTCAACGATACCTCAAATCCAAATCTCCATATTCACCCATGGAAATCTTGTTGGCTGGAATTGCAATATTGAAACATTGTCATCTGAGTCTGGGTTGTTTAAATATCTCGATTGTCAATTTGTCATATGGAATTTATTTCTATTTTGTGTGTGTGCAGAGGAACTGGTAACAGGTCTTTCTCGTGTATCATGGGAAAAAGTAGATGTCAGTTTTCACAATAGTCGATCGAGGTTTGCTGCTCATAGTGTTATTCAGGTATTTTCTGCTTCTTGTGTGTTTGTGTCATTTCTACAAGTGCAAAGACGTATATACGACAAACAACTTGGGATTGGAAAAATATTCGTGTAACACCTGGAGTATATTTTCTGTTCAATCTACTTGCCTATTAGGTTTGTCTCTGGTCAGAAATAAACTCCCATGGGCAGTTTACATTTGATAGCATGAAATCGAAACAAGGCAAATCGATTAAGCCACTCCTTTTTTATTTTTGGAGAAAATCACACTTTTTGGGTCACAACCATAGAGGAATTTAAGGTTTTGTTGATTGTACATTTGTACTATAAAATGTATTCCTTTGGCCATTGCCATTGCCATTGCCTTCGTATTTCTATCACTTTTTCCCTCCATCCTACTTCTGGTGTAAAAACCAACCATGGTGTAATGGGTGCTCTCTTGTTAAACTGATGTATCACCTCTTTTCTCATCAAGGAAAATGGGTTTACATAGTGTCAGCTTCTGGCAAAAAATGACTGTAAAATACTAACATAGGCCACAAGGGCCAAATAGAAAGATCCTAGAGAAGTTATTTACTTTTGATGGTGCCAACAAATATTTTCTGGGGTTTTTCTTAGCATCCTTTCAAGGCCAGAGACAGAACTTTTCCGTAGTGGTCAGATGCAATTAGTCGAAAAGAATAGCCGTTGCTCATATGTGAATAAAATGTGCTTGAGGTCAATTTTTTGTTCCCGGTATTGAACTATGTTTTATCCCATTAAAAGTAATGAACTTTTAATTTCTAAAACAGGGTAATATCTAGCCATCGGTGACACTTTTAACACTTTTACTAATAGTTTTTTTGGTGACATTTTGCGACAAAATTTCACCAATAGCTCTTTAATTACCTTTCAAAAAATTACAAGTACATTGCCGTTTATTTGAACTAACATGGTTTGGTAATAGAAATTGGATTAAAGCATGTTAACCTTTTTTTTAATAAAATTTTTACTATAATGTATATGTGTCTCCCTTCATTGATCTATTCATTTGGTCACATTCTATAACGACTCGGATGCAGGTGAAAGATCTCAACCTGCATACAGATGGCGCAGATGTTATCCAACACATGATCGATCATTTTTGTATTTAGAACTCGCGCCAGCTATCTAATACTAAAGTGCCCTGGCTCGGAGCATGCTTTCTCTTTAAAAAAGGTAAAGTTTCAGTCATCCTTGAATGAGTAATTTATCAAGTTTTGTAAGTTCTTGTTGCTCTATTCTTTCTTTACTCTTATTTGTATAGGTCCAATCTCAATGCATGCATCAAATGGAACTACGATTACATTTTATATGTCCTAAAACCCTTCTAAGGGGTTGTTTTTTTTTTTTTTTTTTTTTTTTTTTTTAACTTCTCAATGGAATCATTAAGAGGTTATTTTACCTCTGAATAACCTCTTAATGATTCCATTAAAAGGTAAACAAACAGGGTCTAACATGATGAAAAATTTAATGATCTAAACGGATGGGAATAATGTGTTCATACCAATTTCTTGTGTTGCATTTGCAGGAAGAATGTGTTTCAAAGATGGCCACATCCCAAGTTTACAAGAAATTACTAGTTCATAGTATGTATACCCAAGAATGATTATGGGAATAAATGATGTATTGACCTATATATTTTTTCTTTTTTTTTTTTTAAAAAAAGATTATTTTTATCACAAAGTGTTCAACCCATAAACATGTGTAATTCCATCCGAAATTGTAGAGTTCCTTGAAAGGCGTCAAATCTGCGAAGCATATATCTCCTTTCGATGAATGCACTCCGAAAAAGAAATAACTCGGAATGCTAAAGGAGCCGTTCACTTTCTAGCGAATGGAATAGGAAATCCCAGGAATATATCTCATATTAGATTGCTTAGTTCCTCATTAAACTGCTTTCTACATGTATTGCATTTACCTTTTTTTTTTTTTTTGGTCCTAAACGCTTGTGTGACCCTGAGAATCTGAGACACCCAGTTCAGGGTTTTAATCAAACAGGGACTGATTCATTCATTCATTGGTTTGGTAAATATACAAATTGTGGTTACAATAACTCAGTAAGGCGTGTTTAAGGTTTATGCCTAGGGTGAATTTCATATATACAGATAGATATATTCCTTTTAAATTCCAATATATATATAGAATAATGTTCGTGTGAGTACCTAAAAAATGCAGAGTACGGTGAGTACCTGTGAACACATGGGTTTAAGATGTGAATATGCTCCGAAAAAAAGTTTTTTTTTTTTAAATTTTTTTCATATTCATTTAGATACAAATAATATAAGCATATTTGTAAAGGAATTACACGCATTCACACATCGTAGCCTCTTAAAAGTCATGTGAACGTGGAAAAATTCATGTGAACATGCTTAGCTGTGAACATACGTTCACAACAGTGCAGTTCATGTGAACTTGCACATTTCACATAGTTATAGTGTGTGTTTACGCGTGATTTTTTGCAAGTAGTCTTATATTATTAATTTGAACATGATTATGAAAAAAAATTTCAAAAAAAATAATTTTAAGCGAGGTACCTCCGGTACTCCGCAAAACTAGTGGTACTCATTTGAACCCAAATCTATATATATATATATATATATATATATATATATATATATATATATATATATATATATATATATATATATATATATATATATATATATATAGACTAAGGATTTTTTTGAACACTTTATTCGTTGTGAACATTGTGAACAACCATAAAATAGCTTTTGAATATTATGAATCTAGTTGAAAATACTACCGAACCTTTCTATTAACTCATTAATCTTATTGGATCCTATGGATTTTATTGAATCCAATTAATTTGTCGAATCTCATTAATCTTGTTGAATCTTATGCATCTTGTTATAAAAACTACGTACTATGAACCTTTTGAATGTTCTGAATCTTAAATAGACATTTCAATGAACCTTTTGAATCATATGAATCATATTACAAACACTTGTTGATATATATGAATGATTATATGTATTTTCTTTATTTGTTCACAACGTTCACAACGAATAACTTGTTCACAATGGATCCCATCCCTATATATATATATATATATGTGTGTGTGTGTGTGTGTGTGTGTGTGTGTGTGTGTGTGTGTGTGTGTGTGTGTGTATATATATATATATATATATATATATATATATATATATATATATATATATATATATATATAGGGGTGGTTCAATGGAAAACCACTATGCACCTGAAAACCATGGAAACCTACACAAACCGTCCGATTTGGTGCATTTCATGAAAAACGCGGTGGCATGATCGTAAATAAGGTGATGCATCACACGAGATTTTAATGCATCACGCGGAAATTTTGATGCATCGCGCGGGATTTTGATGCGTCGCGCGGGGAATTTGATGCATTTGTGGTGGTGCAGTGCGGTTTTCACAAGTTTTCAGGTGCACGGTGGTTTCCATTGAACCCCCTATATATATATATATATATATATATATATATATATATATATATATATATATATATATATATATATATATATATATATATATATATATATATATATATATATATATATATATATAGGTCGGTTCAATGGAGAACCTCCAATCCTCCATGCATCGAAGAACCTTGAAGAACCTCCATGCACCACCACAAATGCATCACAATTCCCCCGTAATGCATCATTATTTCCACGTGATGCATCAAATTCTCGCGTGATGCATCGATTTCTACATTATTTCCACGTGATGCATCAAATTCCCGCGTGATGCATCAATTTCTACGTGATGCATTTCAGTTTTTCTAGCGATGCATTGTGGTTCTCCAAGGTTCTTCGATGCATAAGGTTCTCCATTGAACCCACCCATATATATATATATATATATATATATATATATATATATATATATATATATATATATATATATATATATATATATATATATATATATATATATATATATATATATATATATATAAATATTATGTTTTACTTTAGGAGTTCGTATATGAAATTATCTTTAATGATCAAATTATAATTATAATTATAACTATCTATTGCTGGTGGTGCTTAAAGCCTCCAGCAATTCTCAACCGTCCGATCTTAATCCATTGATCATACCGTTGATAAGGAGCCATTTAGATAGTTACAAATTACCCTTCTTTTACTTACTACAACGGTTACACTAACAAGGGCATAGACGTAAAATTACACATCAACTTCCATTATTTTAGTATTGGATTTACGTCATTTGTGAGAGATAGTGGAGAGTTATGCAGTTTTTTAGATAGGGGGAGTTATGGAGTTTTTTAAATAGTGGGGAGGTTACTAAGTTTTTTAAATAATTAAATGGGTAAATATTACAAGTAGTTTAGATTGTCAAAATGTTAGCAATTATTTACATTATTAATGTATAAATAACGATGAGGTCGGGTACTTACCAGAATTTGCCACACAGGACATGGACCTAGGGATGGCAAAAAAAAAAAACCCGAATTCGACGGGAAAAACCGATCTAAACGGGGCGGGTTTCCCCGAACCTGATTATGTTAAACGGGGTACGGTGTGGGTATGATATTGCTAATACCCGCCCGTATACCTGATTACTTTTAATAGCAACATGTTATTTATATTGTATATATATTATATATAAAAGATGAATATTTTTATCTATTTTATAGATTATACATAAAAATTATTATGTATAATTTAAAAAACTTATTTATTTACATATAATTTAATGAAATAATGTTTTTTCGTTATCATTTGATAGAGATACAAATTTAATTTAATATTAGTATTGTAATTAAAACATACATGCACGTTTTAAGCTTAAATTATGAACCATGTGATTAAATTTCATATCATTGATTCATAAATGGGTTACCCGATTTGTAACAACCCAACTTTTAGCCCAAATAAATATCTGATTATCGAACCAAAAAGGTAATTTTATTACATTACTTTGAATTATAATTTAATTAAGTCTTTGAAATATTTTAATTAAATTATATAAATATTTAAATTATGATTTATGATTTAATAAATTATTAAGATAATTAAATAAAAGATATATAAGATACGAAAGTAATAGTGGGTTAAGTAGCAAACATAACTAGTTAGAGTATATAAACGGAATTTAAGTTTAGAAAATCAGATTTCTCTCTCTCTCTAGACTCTCTCTCTAAGATCTTCTCTCTCTCTACATCTCTCTAAGATTTCTTCTAAACCGACCGTCGGATCATCAAGATTTATACGTCATCGGGAAGATCTCGAAGAATACTACAAGAATATACGGTTGCATGTAGGATTACACACGAATTTGAGGTAATTATTGACTAAACTCCCTAATTTCAATATTAGATACCGAAACCTAGGATTAAATAGTAAGAAATTTAGGTTGCATGTTTAAAATTTCTGAAGATTATGGTAAATTTAAGTTAACAGAAGTATCAGAAACAAAATCTACGGATTAATTCATTCAAATAAGTTCAAAATCTGAAATTTTAAGTAAAAATGTGTTTTGACAAAAAAAATAATCTATTTTGAATGATCTTGAATGAATTATGATGTTATGGATAAGGAAAATTGTATAAAAACACTTAATTAATGATAACACCACTTTATATTTCATTGCATGTTACTAAAAAGTGTTTTTGGGCAATTTTAATAAAAATCCGTAAGTTGCGACCTGCATATCTGCATGTGAACTCGGCGAGTTCATAGGGGAACTCGGCGAGTTCCCAAGAACACTTGAATATTTCTTCAAAAATTCATAAGTATTGGATCCGAATTCGGTTGGGACCCGAATTCGGATGAGAACCGAAATAAGTTTTGGACCTGAAATAGAACCGAACTCGGATGTGTCCGGAATCCGGTTTTGGGTCCCTACTTCGGACGTGAACTCGGCGAGTTCTCTGTGCTTCTTGTACAATTCGAATGAAGTGTCAAAATTTCGGATGGTGCCCCATCTCGGTTCATATTTCGGATGACTCAATTCGGACCAACTTCGGATGTGTCATTTCGGATGATTTAGAACCGAATCTGGATAATCCGAATTCGGATGGTCCTAATCTGAATGCAGTATTTATAATTCAAAATATATATATACAACAGATTCCTTATATAAATATGAATGATCAAATATTGAAATCAAGATCTATAAAATTAAGAAATACCATCAAATAGAAATCATATGAATATATATATGCACGATCACATATGATCAGATTTCCGAAAATGCAATCTTATGAGACTTTGAGATTAAAGACCAACGAATGAACATTGAATTTATTATTCAAATGATTCTGAGGCTAATAAATATCAATAATGATATGATTAACAGATTGAGAGCAACTGAGCCAGAGCCAGAAAGTGCAAATAACCAGTAACTGTGAGTTGTAGATTTCATTTTAACTGCATATTATGTGAATTGAGACTTTTGTTGCATGATTCTGATTTATTGATATTCTGATCTTGAGCTTATTGAAATATTGTCATAGTATATTTACTATGATTTGTTGAGCTGAGTATTTCTTCTTCTAGATTCGATTCTTTGACGAGTCACTTGATTGTTAAGCTTAACACCATCACTATTGCTCAGTGTTGGGTTAATGTTAGGCTTATGATGTGCTGATTTACGTGATGAAAGCACAGAGGGTAGCTAGAGCTGAGCATTCCGATGATATCCATATAGAGCTTTTACTGGTAGCTAGCCCAGTACGTGGCTGATCCCCACTAATGATGCGTGTGTATGGATTTATCATCATCCGAGCATTCCTTATGAATTTGTCTAAAAGTCTCAAGAGCAACAACAGTTTTATAACTGGGAGCTGAGCAAAGTCGCGCATCAAAAGAGCATAATTGGCCAATGTCCCTTCGAGATTGAGCTGTGCATGAGCCTAGTGCAGTGCATATAGAGCTGAGCCGTGCATGAGCCGAGTGCAGTGCATGTGCTTCCGCGTTCATAATTGCATGTTAAATGTGAAATTCTACATTCTCACTAAGCAATTAAGCTTACCCGTTGTTGCATTATTTTTCAGGTAAAGGCAAAGGATTGGCTGGACCTAGTTCATAGGTCAGGACTTTGAAAGAGCTTGAAGTGCATTAGAACCTGTTTCAACATCTTGGTATTTGGATGATAATAGAGCTTTGGGGTTCGGGTCTAGTTTATAATATGTGATTTGATGTAATAGTCTAGATGTTTGTACCTTGCTACTTAAATTTGTCTCTGTTTATAATTTAACTTTAATTCCGCACTGTTAATTTTATCTTAGTTTCATGATTGATATTGCGTTGCTACTGGGCCTTGACTTGAGACCTTAGAGAAAAAGGAAGGGTCTCACACGATTCCCCGCGGGTTTCCCCGCGTACCCGATGGGTATCCCCGTTTAGTACCCGCGGTTTTTTCAAACGGGGACGGTATTTTCATTCCCCGCCCCGTTGTCGTCCCTACATGGACCTGGCCCATAGAGCTTCGGTTTGGCCATTGTCATTCTTTACTCATTTAACGAGTGTGTAATTAATACATTTATATATACAAAACATTAAAAAAAATAGTTTCATATATTTTCTTTCCGTTGGTTTTATAACACATATAAGTTAAACTTCATACAGATAATAACTGAGTTTGATGTATATAAAGATACATCGTATTATTAAAAGACTATTTATAAAACTTTTAACCAGTGTGTAATTTTGTAACATCCTCGAATTCAATTACTGTAATTCGGAGTTATTTAGGCGGATAATTTATAATTAAGTGAATTATGAGCAATTATTATGTATTTGGGATATTTAAAAGTTTGTTGCTATTTTAAGAAGTTACGAAGTTTGAGAATTAATAATTATTATTATGGAGTATTATGAATGATAAAAGTCAGTAATGATAAATTTAAGAATAAATCAGTATTTTATGGAACCGGTTAAGTTGAGGGGTGAAATGTGCAAAATGATGAAAGTTGAATAAAAAGGCTAAAAAGTTAGTCATTTTCATTTTCACTCCCTCTCTCTAGAAAACGCTCTCTACTTCTCTCTAGATTATCTCACAAACTGACCGGCCGATTATCGAGATTTATACGTCATCGGAAAGATCTCGAGGAGTACTACAACAATCTACGGTTGGATTCTTGATTTCGTACGGATTGAGGTAAGAATCGACCCTTTTAAGTTTATTATTTCGGTTTTTGAAAGTTTAAATTCGAGTTTATCAATTATTGCGTGAATGGAGTTAGTTTTGCTTGAAATCTTGCAAGAATATGATAGTATATGTGTAATAGAATGGAACCTAGGCATCATACATGATATATCAGTGATTTTTAGGCTTTGAAATGAAAGATTTAAGTGGTAGGTATGAACAAACTCGAGAATGCCAAGAACAAAGTCGAAATGCAAGAACAAACTCGATTTTTGTACTAAATTCGAGCATGTATTCGAGTTTGACACCATGGATTCGAATTTAAGACCCTAAATTCGAGTATGGTTCGAATTTATCCTCATGAGTTCGAGTTTAGTCATCAAATTCGAAGGGGGTTCGAATTTAACCCCTTAAATTCGAGTTTAATGCCTAAAATTGAAAACCCACTCTCTAAACTCGAATATTTTGAATGAAACACATAAAAAAACACATAAAATAACAAGAGTTATTCAAAGGATAATGTGTGAACTTGAGTTAGGATCAAACTTAGTTACGGTTCGAATATTGAATATGGATCCGAAATGGGGGAAAAATATTGCAAAATTTACGAAACTTTGTTTTATGGATTTAAACGGTTTTTCATTCGAAATATTGTTGCAACTGATTTAACAGGTCCCTTGTGGTGTTGTTTAACTCACAGTGGGGTACACTGATGATCCGGTTGAAATTCCGAGGAGAAATAATATCGGTTAAAAGTTTAATTACGCACCCACTGTGAGTACATTAGATTTCGCATGTTTATATCTGTTTTATGTTAGCTTTGCCTGCTGAGACCTGTTGCTTCATTTATTGTTTGGAATTCTACTAACTTGCTTAGATTTAGATGCACATTCATACTTGTTGCATGTCCGTTCGATTGTTGTGCATCTAGTGATGGACCAGTGGGTCGCATCGATTACTCTGATGTTACTGTGCTATATGACCTGGAGCTGATCCCTCCGAGGTTCTGGTAGGCAGTATGTCATCCCCGATCGTACGTTTTGTCTCAGATGGTATGTTTAATGCCGAGCTTTGGGCTCGAAGGGGCTGCGGCTCTGGTTCCGTACTTGGTGTACGAAGAGGGTATACGATGTTTGTCACTTGGGGCTACATAAAAATTTATAAAATGCGTAATCTGAGTATTCACTAAGCATCCGCTTATTCTTCAGTTGCTTTATTTTTACAGGAAAGGGAAAATCTGCAGCTGGGCCTTCTAGTTAGGTCGTGTGAGAAGTTCTTGGAAGATTCCTACTACTAAATCGGTAATTATGCTTTGAGACAATAATGTAATATATTCTGGATGTTGTAATAATTTATTTGGGTGTGTAGACTTAGATTTGGTACCTTGTAGCACCGTAGGGTGTTTGACACTGTTGCACTACTTTAATTATGTATTTTAATGCTTCCGCACTTAAACTAGGTTATCAGATCATTATGTATTTGTGTTTGATGATTTAATCCTGGGTGTTTTTGTAAATGGTGGTTGTTGTAGCAAGGGTGTCACAAATTGATACATTTTATATACAAAACATTAGAAAAAATAGTTTCATATACTTTATTTTTGTTGGTTTTATAACACATATAAGTTAAACTTCATACATATAATAATTGAGTTTGATGTATATAAAGATACATTATTTTATTAAAATACTATTTATAAAACTTTTAAACGGTAAACCCGAGCACCGCACGGGAAAAACACTAGTTTATTAGGGTTTATTAAGAAAAAACCAACATGTTTTCACGTTTTTTGCGTTTTCGGCCCTCCATGTTATTTTTTTTCCATAAAAGTCTTGAAGTTAATTTATTCTTTTTGGTTTAGTGAAATTTGGACATTAGAATCCGGTTTTTCAGTTTTTAAAAACCCGGTTTACTAATTATAGTGGGGTTTTAATGTCCAAATTTCACTAAATCAAAAGGAAAAAAATTAACTTGAGGACTCTTATGAAAAAAATAACATAGAAGGACGAAAATGCAAAAAAAAGTGAAAACATGTTAGTTTTTTTAAAAATAAACCTGATTTATTAATGATGATTCATGGTTTTTTTAGAGTTAATTACAAAAATGGTCCCTGTGGTTTGTCCTAAAATTTGGATTTGGTCCCTGAACTTTCAATTTTGCAAAAACGGTCCTTATTTTCATAGTTTGTTTGCAATTTTGGTCCCTCAACCTATTAACTTTTCTAATATGACCAAATTACCCTTTATTATGATGCAAACTATAGGGACCATTTTTATAATTAGTTTTTAACTCTTTTTAATCTTAATTAAATAAATTACTTTTTAGTGTTACTTAAATTTAATAAGCTATAAAAAATAGAAAAAAATTATTTAATTATTCATGTTGGTTCATAAATGATTTAGATATTTTTAGTCTTAATTAATTTTTATTTACTATAATCAAAGTGTAAACCAATCAAAATTTATAATCGAAAAAATCATTTATGTTTAGAAACTATTTTCTAGAAGTTTCAAAGATGTTAATCATGAATCTCAAAGATATTATATGGACCTAAAATTTTAAATCGTTTTTGGTGTAATTAAAAATTAAAACGATAAAATAATTGAAGTTCTTTAAATCGTCAAATTAAACGTTAAATTTTTATTTATTTAAGTTCTTTAATATTTATAACTTTAATTAAACTGTTAGCTCATAACTAATTTTTTTAATAATTTATTAAAGTTAATTAACACTAAAAATAAAGTAGAGTCAATTACATAAATGGTCTTTGTGGTTTGATCAAGATAAATATTTTTTATTATAAATGTATGAACCAGTATAAATAATTATAAAGAAAAAATTTCCTATTTATGAAACCTTTAAAAAATAATTTTTCTAAACATAAATGACATTTTCGATTATAAATTTTGATTGGTTTACACTTTGATTATAGTATATTAAAATTAATTAAGACTAAAAATATCTAAATCATTTATGAACCAACCTAAATAATTAAATAATTTTTTTTCTATTTTTTGTAGTTTATTAAATTTAAGTAACACTAAAAAATAATCTATTTAATTAAGATTAAAAAGAGTTAAAAACTAATTATAAAAATGGTCCCTATAGTTTGCATTATAATAAAGGGTAATTTGGTCATATTAGAAAAGTTAATAGGTCGAGGGACCAAAATTGCAAACAAACTATGAAAATAAGGACCGTTTTTGCAAAATTGAAAGTTCAGGGACCAAATTCAAATTTTAGGACAAACCACAGGGACCATTTTTGTAATTAACTCTTTTTTTTATTACTATTATTATACATAAACAAGGTTGTTGCTATGATTTTCAAGGTTTTGTGCATGTAACTACATAATAGACATTTAAATATAAAAACTTTACTAGGTAAAGTAAATATCTATAAATGACAAAATATTATGAGTTTGCATTGTCATTCGTTATAGTTTTAATGGTATATAATTACTTTAAAACAAATAATGATTAATAAGAAATTGCACTCAAAGTAAATCATTTGAAGTACCTCTATTAGCTTTCTTTGTAAAATTACATGACATTTTAAAGCAACATAGAAAATCAAAAAGATTTTGAATGGATTTATAAGTTTTACTTTTAGATATGTTTTAATTATATAGTCAAATATTCTCTTTGAAATTTTGAGTTTTGAAATCTGAGTCTTTTTTTTTTGTGTGAATACGACACTCTACGAAATTAGGGGTGTATGGTCGACTTATCGCATACATTCTTCTAAGACTGTCTTGTATACGAACTACATAATTTTGTATCTAATGGAGTATATATTAGTAACAAGTTTGAGAATGGATAAAGGTTTAGTCATGGATTCGGAAAAGAAGGAAAAATCTATCTGTACTATTAAAAGAGTAACTAAATTGTTAAAAATATTAATCTGTATTATTTCAAGTTAATGTTGGGTTATTATTGTGGGTTACTTTGTTGAGCTTTGTTAAGCTGATTGGGCTGTTATATTTCTGTTGGGCCGTTGTATTACTGTTAGTCAGTTGGGCTGTTGATCTCTCGGGTTGTTTAACCCGGTTTAGCCCGGTTGCTCCTTTCAGTCGCCTATAAAGCAAAGGCTCCCTCAAGGTATACGATCATCTCATTTTGGTTCTCTCAAGTGATATTCATCTTCTGCTGCTTCGTCTTCCTCCTGTACAAACCCTAATTCTTGTTTTGTTAAATCTTGAGTGAGAGCTTCATCTGTCGATGAAGACTCTGAGTGTTATTGTAGTGAGTTTTGTTGTGTAAGTAATAGGGTGGCTTTAAAGCCGGTTTGTGTTAGGGTTTGTGATTAATGAAAGTTTCTTTTGAAAGTTCTTGGTGTTTCTTCATGGTATCGCAGCTCAGGTTCGAGAGAATAATCGTGTACCCTGGAACCCTTCTTCATCAGCTCCTGTAAATTCCTTGATAGCTGAAATCTCGCCCAATTTCCTAAGGCGTACTGTAAATCTCCGCTGTGCACCTATCGACAAAGAGGTACTCGTGAGCGATTGGGGTTTAATCTCAAAACCCTAAAAGGTGATAGTGTTTTCTGCATCGGATAGGGTTTGTTCAAAACCCTAAATCTTTGGTCACTGTGTGTGGAGTACTCTGTAAGATTTCTTAATCTCTCCCGTGTTGTAGCAAGTTCCTGTTCTTGGGAGTTTCCGCTCACAACGGGAATAAACTGCCCCTGAGAATCAAACTTGGCCTATAGACGAGGCTTCCTGTTTACATCCCTTACTGTTGATATTTTTTTTCCGGTTCTATTATGTGCTGAGACTTGTCCTGGCTTGACCTGGCGTTTGAACGCTCGTGGAATCCTGTCATAAGGACTTGTTCTCTTTGACTGGTTACATTCTTTGATTAAGTCTGTGCTTGTTTTTTTTTTTAACTTCATTTTTTCCTGAGTTCTGTATTTGCTCTCTCTCTGGTTTATTAAAACTCTTTGTAAAAAATGGGAGATAGTGAGGATACCCTGATTAGCAAACTTGACTTTGGGGATCCTCTATACCTACATGCTAGTGATATCAATAGTGCTCCCCTCATTACCTTCAAATTAAAAGGTACTGAAAACTATAAGGCATGGTCATGTGCCATGGAATTGGCCTTCCAAACTAAAAATAAAACTGGTTTTATTGATGGCTCACTTGAACGACCATTAAATAATGAAACCCTTGCCAAACAATGGGATAGGTGTAATGCTGTGGTTGTTTCATGGATTCTAGGATCTATCTCTGATGATCTGTTTAATGCTCAAATATTTTCAAAAATCGCCTCTGATATGTGGTCTGAATTAAAAGAAACCCATGACAAAGTTGACGGATCTGTTATGTTTAATATACATCATCAAATCAATTCTTTAAATCAGAATGGTGCTACTGTCTCTGACTACTATCACAAACTCAATTCTTTATGGAGACAATATGACACTATGCTGAAACTCCCTCAATGTACCTGTGATGCATCTAAAGAATTTCAGAATCATTCTAGTTTCTTAAAACTAATGCAATTCTTGATGGGTCTTGACCACACTTATCAAGCTATTCGTGGCAATATTTTAACCAAAGACCCTTTACCAAGTGTCAAGGTTGCATTCTCTATTATTTCAAGAGAAGAATCACATCGTGCCACTTCCACTAGTGATCATAAAACCAATGGACAATCTGTTATATTTTTTTCTAAATCTTCATCTAAACCAAAAGGTGTCCTTAATCCTGAATTGAAATGTAAAAAGTGTCTAAGAAGTGGACACACTATAGAACGGTGTTACGAAATTATTGGATACCCAAAAACCAATAATTTGAAATGCACCAAATGTGGGAGAACCAACCATACTGTTGATAAATGTTTTGAAGTTGTAGGATATCCAAGCACTTGGAAAAAGAAAGCCAACAACTCCTCTCTTGGTTCCTCCCAAAACGATGGCACCACTGATCTGTCAACATTGTCCCTCTCCAAAGATCAAATCTCAAAACTGATGAGTCTACTTGATGATGAGAAAAATAAACCCATAAATCCTCAGACCAATATGAGTGGTACTCTCTCTAACTCAAGTAAAATTGTTGTTTCTGGGTCAAACTTAAGTCATAAACCAAATATTCATTGTTGGCTTGTTGATTCGGGTGCCAATCATCATATGACCTTCTCTGACATGCAGCTTTTAAATACTGTGGATGTCACAACTTTACACATCACTGTCACTCATCCAAATGGCACCTCTGCTAAAGTCACTAAAATTGGTGACTTAAAATTAACCAACAAGGTCACCTTATATAACATCTTAATAGTTCCAGAATATAATGTCAACCTTATGTCAGTTTATCAGTTAGTAAAAGACAATGGCCTCACAGTTAGTTTTAACAAAAATCATTGTTATATTCAGGATTTGAGAACCAATGTGATCCTGGCAACTGGTAATCAATGTGATGGCCTATATAATTTCTACCTATCACACCAAGGTAATAATCATCCTGTATTTTGCTCCCCTGTCAATCATGAATCTACCATGGTGTGGCATGAACGTCTCGGTCATCCCTCTGACCAAGTTCTTCATGCCTTAAAAGATACTATAAACCTTAAAAGGGTTGAACCCATACAACCATGTGACATTTGCCACATGGCCAAACAAGTTAGAGAACCATTCTCTCTAAGTGACCATAAAACCTCTTCACTAGGGGATCTAGTTCACCTTGATGTTTGGGGACCATATAGAATCACAAGCAAAGAAGGCTATAAATACTTTCTTACCATTGTAGATGACTATACTAGAGCTGTATGGACATTTCTTTTAAAGTCAAAAGACCAAGTTTGTGCCAACATTGTTGTTTTCCATAATTTACTAAAAACTCAATTTCAGAAATCTGTTAAAATTTTTAGAAGTGACAATGGCACTGAATTTGTAAATTCACAACTATCAAACTTTTGCCAACACCATGGTATTATTCATCAAACATCATGCTCTCATACACCCCAACAAAATGGGGTGGCTGAACGCAAACACAGACATCTTTTAAATGTTGCCAGAACTCTTTTGTTTCAAAGCAACATTCCTTTATATCTATGGTCTGAATGTATTTTAACAGCCACTTATCTTATCAACAGGACCCCTACTTCTGTTCTCAATGGTAAAAGCCCCTATGAAATGATCTATAAATCCAAACCAAGCCTGTCCCGCCTAAGAACCTTTGGTTGTCTCTGTTTTTCAAAAATTTTAAATGTGACTGATAAATTCTCCCCTCGTTCTGAAAAATGTATTTTAGTTGGTTTTTCAATCGAAAAAAAGGCTTACAAACTGTTTAGCCTAAGCAACAGAAATTTCCTGTTTTCCAGAGATGTCAAATTTTATGAAAATGTGTTTCCATATAAACCAACCTCTTTAAATAAACCTGTTTCACAAAACCAATTTTATAAGCAATTTTTTGATTCACCTTCTGAAAATTTAAAAGAGGACAACTCTGGTATGGTTCAAGCTCCCAATGATGACACCTATAAAACTTTAAATAGAGAGGGTATAGACTGCAGTGATCATAACCGTAATGAATGGGCTGATTTCTTTGAAGACTATCATGCAACACCTACTTCAGGTGATGGCAATCTGTCTCAGGAATCTCCCACTCATGACACTTCAAATGTTCTACCTGAGTCTGATGCAACTCTAAATGCTAATGAGGGAGCTGCTGAGGGAACACATATTGATCCTACCAATCCTCCATCTTCTGTTCCTCTTCGTAGATCCTCTAGACCCACTCACATGCCACTAAAATATAATGATTTTGTTATTCCCAGTACTGTTAAGTTTGGACTTGAGAGAGTGGTCAACTACTCTCACTTGTCCATCCCTGATTTCTGCTTTGTGTCAAATTTAAATAAAGCTACAGAACCAGTCACTTATTGGGAAGCCATTAAACATCAACATTGGATAGATGCTATGAATCTTGAAATGGAAGCATTACATAGGAATAACACGTGGGTTCTAGTTGATCTCCCATCTGATAGAAAACCTATAGGCAGTAAATGGATTTATAAAATTAAATATAAATCTTCAGGAGAAATTGATAGATACAAAGCTCGTTTAGTTGCCAAAGGCTATAACCAACGTGAAGGTTTAGATTTTGATGAAACCTTTTCTCCTGTTGTGAAAATGGTTACTGTTCGTTGTCTGTTAAATCTTTCTGTTGTTAATAAGTGGCCTGTTCACCAATTAGATGTTAATAATGCCTTTCTTTATGGTGATTTAACTGAGGATGTTTATATGACACCTCCATTGGGATATTTTAATAAAAATGAAACCAAAGTGTGTAAATTGCTTAAGTCTTTGTATGGCCTCAAGCAGGCCCCTCGTAAATGGAATGAAAAATTTTCTTCTGCCCTGTTGGAAAATGGTTTTTCTCAAAGCAAAAGCGATTATTCTCTTTTTATCAAACACTCTTCAGATTTGTTTATCGCTGTCCTTGTGTATGTTGATGACATTGTTGTCACTGGTAATGATTCTCTTGAAATTCTTAAGTTTAAAACTTTTTTAAGCACCAAGTTCTCGGTAAAGGACTTGGGCCTCTTAAAATATTTTCTTGGTATTGAAATCATTGAATGTTCGACTGGTATTTGCTTATCACAAAGAAAATATTGTTTAGATCTTCTGTCTGAATTTGGGATGCTTGCTGCTAAACCTGCTCAGAATCCCTTAGACCCTAGTGCTTTTATGAGCTCTAAGGGTTATGAAAGCTCCTCTGATGTTTTACTCATAAACATTACGGAATACCAAAAACTGGTTGGTAAACTGATTTACCTAACGTTAACACGACCTGATATTACTTACACTGTACATGTTTTAAGTCAGTTCATGCATCAACCTCGTCAATCTCATTTACGGTGTGCTCTTCGTTTATTAAAATACTTAAAAAATGAGCCTGGACGAGGTGTTCCATTTGTCTTTACCCCTTTACTCAAACATACATTATCTGTTTTTGTTGATGCTGACTGGGCTAAAGCTATTATGCTACGCAAGTCTGTTACTGGTTTTTGTGTATTCTTGGATGGTAACCTTGTGTCTTCGAGAAGCAAGAAACAGCCAACTGTTTCTCGTTCTTCAGCTGAGGCTGAATACAGAGCCCTTGCCTCTGTTACTGCTGAAGTCATTTGGATTCTTAAGGTGCTATCTGATTTGCACATGTCTATTGAGCTCCCTGTTCAAATACATCTAGATAGTCGTGCAACTATTCTTATTGCTGCTAACCCTGTCTTTCATGATCGAACTAAACATTTTGAATTGGATTTGTATTTTGTAAGGGAAAAAATTACTGCAGGTGTGATAAAGCCTGTTAAAGTTGATACATCTGAAAATGTTGCTGATCTTTTTACCAAAGGCCTTTCCGTCTTACCTCATACTAAATTGTGTGATAAGTTGAAGCTGTACAATTGTTTCCAACATTAACTTGTGGGGGGGTGTTAAAAATATTAATCTGTATTATTTCAAGTTAATGTTGGGTTATTATTGTGGGTTACTTTGTTGAGCTTTGTTAAGCTGATTGGGCTGTTATATTTCTGTTGGGCCGTTGTATTACTGTTAGTCAGTTGGGCTGTTGATCTCTCGGGTTGTTTAACCCGGTTTAGCCCGGTTGCTCCTTTCAGTCGCCTATAAAGCAAAGGCTCCCTCAAGGTATACGATCATCTCATTTTGGTTCTCTCAAGTGATATTCATCTTCTGCTGCTTCGTCTTCCTCCTGTACAAACCCTAATTCTTGTTTTGTTAAATCTTGAGTGAGAGCTTCATCTGTCGATGAAGACTCTGAGTGTTATTGTAGTGAGCTTTGTTGTGTAAGTAATAGGGTGGCTTTAAAGCCGGTTTGTGTTAGGGTTTGTGATTAATGAAAGTTTCTTTTGAAAGTTCTTGGTGTTTCTTCATAAATGCCACACGCATGCTCTCATTTAATTTGTCACATGTCGCTCTCTCCTTTTGCCACATCATCTACTGATTTTATTTTTAAATTTTAAAGCAAATCAAATCTATGTAAATCTAATATGGATTAATTTAATAACTAACTAACTAAAATTAAGCAAACTTTATTATTTATATAATTATTATATAACTAAAATTAAGCAAACTTTATTATTCATATAATTATTATATTATACATATATATAAATATCAATTTCTAAAATTAACCCATGTAATACATGGGTAATAACCTAGTAAATTAGTAGGGAGAATGCTCATGAATGTTGATAAGGTTTAAATTTTGATAATAATATTTTATTTATTTTTTCATTTCAAACTATCAACCAAACGATTTTTTTTTTAACTTACACTTGAGTTAAAACCTAACAAACAAATACATACTAAAATAAAATGTAAGAGACACACAAAATTTCTAAATATGCATTAAAACCCAAACATCCTTTTAATTTGGTTGGATTTAATACTTAAAATCTTCTACCAATAATCGAATTTATAATTATAACTTGTTACATAAAAAGTTACAGTTATAAATTGGATTAAAATTTCAAAGGTAATTAATAAAACAAATTTTCAATGAAAGTAAATTGCTATTTTATGATTTTACGAAAGATCAAAAACGTCAGGATTCAGGAGTCATAGTCATAGACTCAGAGAGCAGCAGCGGGTGGAATTTGACCATCGTCGATTTGCCGTTGCCAAAGTAACTTCACGATTATTCTTGAAGATACTCATCTCTTTCCCCTAAAACCTCTTGAAAAGGTAAATCCTTTCTGATTCAATCCAAAGCCACATTTTCAATGGATATTTCAGTCGCATCTTCGCCGAATCTTCACTTTTTTCTAACCAAACCATTACCAGTATCTCCCAAATTCCATAAACCTCTCCCATATTTCACTTGTAAACCTATAATTTACTCTAGGAAGTCGTTAATCAATGTTTATCACCCGATCAGAGCTCAAAGTTTGAATCAGGATAACACTCCGGCCGATGATGATGATGACGGTTTTGTCCTCGAAGACGTTCCTCACTTGACGAATTTCCTACCTGATTTACCGGTAATTGTTTTTTTTTTTTTTTTTTAAATTTTACTTTGACATCGTAGTTTAACGAATTTCCGACCTGATTGTAGTGTTCGGTTTTGGAATTGATATTCTTAATGTTTGAGAAAAATTTGATGACCGTAACTGGAAGAAGAAGAAATATGAGATATTATATATATATATATATATATATATATATATATATATATATATATATATATATATATATATATATATATATATATATATATATATATATATATATATATATATATATATATATATATAT
>JAANYP010009262.1:0-68055 GCA_020465985.1 Centrapalus pauciflorus
AAGACTTTTCCTTTTCATTCTGTCCAATGAAGATGTTTCTCTGAGATCCTCTAAGTGAGTATAAAAGGAAGCTTCTAAGGTCAGAAAGAAGGTGAAGAAAGCTAAGTGCTTAAACCAAGAGTGAACGTGCAAGTGTGATCTTCATGCATGCAAGTCTTCTGTAAACCAGCATCTGTGTGTCTAAGCTGGTTTACCTAAGCTGTTCCTTAAGTCTTGTAAACACAGTGAGTGCTTCTTAGTGAGTGTATTCATTGTATACTAGTTCGAGTCTGTCTTAGACTAGTAAGCATACTGTTGTATCTGTCATCTCAGCTTGAACTATTCCGCATTCAAGCTTGTTTGTAATTAACAAATTGTTGATAATACATACAAACATTGAGAAAAGAGTGTGTAGTTTTTAAATTGCTGTATTCACCCCCCCCCCCCTCTACAGCTTATAACTATATACTTTGGGAACCTCTCGGGACCTACAGAGTCACACTTTCAGAAAGTTCAACTGAAACGTTTAAGATCAAAGTACTTGACAAAGATTTTACTTTTAGATTTGAACCTGAAGAGAGATAAGTTGGTGGAGAATCTTGAATACTTTGAATTACTGACAAAAGATATCATTCAAGATCTGAAAGAAGATTCCATCCCTGAATCTGATGAACGTCTTGTTGCATTGGACTCACCTCTAATAGCTTTTCTCTTGTTTTGAATGACAACTAATAAACTATTCTAGTTAACAATGACAATCATGGAGTTATGTTTTTAGCCCAAGTACTTTAACATTTGTTTTTAACCTTTTTAAAAAATCAATGTTGGTGGTATTATAATACGCTTTAATAATATGATTTCATGTTACAATCTACTCTGAAATATTATTTTATATCTTCAATACTAGAATTATATTATATGATGAAGGTTCTTTGATATGGTAATTCTAGAGGTTGCAATCCATAGTTTCTTTCGAAGATTGACCCATGCAATCCCCATCAAGTGGTTGTGTTGTTATAATGACAATTCAATGTTAGATATGGTTTGAAACATGTTTTAGACATTTGTTAGTAATTTATCCATGGCTTTGTTATCATTTCTTCCATCAGTAAGTGTATAGCAATATCTAAAAATATGATACATGTCATTTGAAATCTGACATGATATGTGACCTGATATGATATGCTGCATGTTCTTTTTATAACTGGCATGATATGTGACATCTTGCATCTAAATTTTATTTCGTATGTAATATGAAGTTTGTTTAAGGTGGTAGTTGTCACACCCCGTTATCCCGGTTGGCAACGAAGTGAACCATAATCATAACATACGACCACTATATGGACGTTTTCAAAAATACATCGATATAACTTTATAATACAAAAATGTTTTACATAATCAACACAAGGTTTAAGTAGTTCGCAAGATACAGAGATTTAAATACATAATTAAATTAATCAAAATAATGTAAATAAATCTCCGATGGTGTAATAATGTAATCCCGTATATTATCAGCACCTTAATGATTTCTTATCAATACCCAAGAAGAACAAAGCTCAATAATCAAGTAATGATGAAGAAGGACAAAAGGAATGTTGAGAGAATATTTGCAAAATGGCGGCTGCTCTATCTCATTCAATTTCAACCGTGTAGTTTACAAAACCCTAGGAGCCTATTTCTAGGCTCCTTTAATTAAGTATTACACATTGGCACATTTGGCCCCTTGACTTTTACATAAACATAAAATACAAAGGAAATAAATACAAGACTAAATACTAAGATAATAATTATTACAAAACAACTCCCTATGATCGAAATAAAATGTCTAACAATCTCCCCCTTTTCGATCATTTAGGAGGTCCTGGAACTCTGGCATGGTCTGTTGATTCTCGGAGTCCAAGGATGACGTCGAAGCGTCTGGTCACTTGTCTCGTATGAAGCCGTTCGTTCAGGAAGTCTATGCCGCTGAGGGTATCCTGTATCTCCTTTGGTGAGCATCTCTGTTCAGGATCTGGTTGAGCGTCATAATCTTGTACTTTCTGTGTAAGAGCAGCTCAAACCACTCGGAGTGTACCATCGGAGTAGCATGGAAGATCCTCAAAGCGCATGTACCTTTTATAGCCCTTGTAGTTGACAAAAATGACACCCGGGTCTCCAGAAAGTACAACTCTGTAAGCCGGATGATGGGCTAGAAGGAAGCTATCCTGTTCTGGTGCTCGTAGGCCCACCTTAACCAACGCGCTCTCGATCGCCATCTGGAAGTCTCTTAGGCACATAATGATCGAGCGGTGGTTCATGCTTCGTACTAGGGCACCTACAGCAGTCATGTGGGTCATACGTTTCTTGATGCGATGTTTCAGGCAGTTGTGCAGAAACTCAACGTCATCCGCACTTACGAAGTCTAGGTCATATTCGAAGATGTCATCACCCGTGCCATCTTCTCTTTCTACTTGGTAGGAGGGATAGTAGACTTTGGCTCTTTTACACATGGTTATGGTTCGGAGTTTCTTTATCTTCGATTTTGACACTTTAGACCTTCTTTCCCGGAGCATCAGTTGATAGTATTCGGCCTGTTCAGCTTTGGTAACATTTGTAAGTTCCATAAGTAGGCGTCTGCTGAAGGATCCAGGCTTATTTCTGAATACCATTTTGAATCTTTCTTCTAGGTACGGGTTCTGAAACTGCTCCGGGGGAAACTTCTGCAAGAATTCTTTAAGACCTTGAACGGGGTTCTTCAATTTCATCCTTTTTGGCTTCAAGAAGCTTTATGATTGTCCCCCTCCGTTCTTGTCGAATTTTATCTTTTTCTTCTTGAGGCAGTTTCTGAACTTCGCCTTTCGTATACTGACCGACCCAGAAAATGTCATCCTTTCTAAATATACCAGGGCCTTCTGGAGTTTCATCGAAGCAATCTACCCTTTTGGTTTGGGAAGGACCTGGATGTTCGGTTTGTTGGACTGGAGGAGGGCTTGGGGATCTTCGAGGGCTAAGGACAATATGGGATTCTTTTAGTGACTGGGGAGCTTGAATGGATGAAAGGATTTCTTCTTGATGGGCTGGTGGTGGTGAGTTCAGGAAGTCAAAGGAAGAGGATGAAGATTTTTTAATTGGAGATTCAGGTTCAGGCTTAGGAATTAGTAAGGGTTCGTTGTCGTCGATATCGGAATCTGAATCAGAAACCAAAACGATTTCAACTTTCTCGTGAGCTTCCTCGAATTCTACCATAGCTGTCATCGGATCCAGTGGAGCTGGACCCTCGACCATGGGCTCGTCTTCTATTAAAAGGTATTCCTGAGCCTCCTGTCTCTGTTCCCCTGACCCCTGAAATTCTGTCCCCTCAGCGGTCTCTGCTCCCCCTATTAACATTACGAGATCCTCATGCTGAACCTTTCGCCTTTTCTCCCCCTCATGACGATCAGGGTCGTCCTGATCGTCATGCTTTCTTTTCGGGGCCTCTTCCTGAGGGCGGCACTGGAGTTCACTGACCGCCGACTCAAGGCGATCCATTCTCGAATTAAGCTGATACTGGACTTGCAGAATAAGGTGTGTAAGCGCATTGATCTTATCTGACAGCTCTGAAATCTGATTTGGAACTGAATGGGAACCTGGTGGGGGGCCAGCTTCGGAAGCGACACCCTTACCCTTGATTAGTGAAAGTAGGGCGGTGTGACGCTCCTCGGCAGCTTCCCTTTGGGTGTCCAGGTCAGCCCGGGTAATCACGCCGGCAGCACGTAAAGCTGCCGTTAACATCTCCAAATTTATTGGGAGATGGCCGGAAGTGGATGGCGTTGATTGAGCCACTTCCGGTCTTCCTTCCGTCATTTCTGGCTCCTGTATAGGACGCGCAGATCCGGAATTTTGAGGAGCTGCCACGGAGGCAGCTCTTGGGGATGCCACGGAGGCATCGTGCGGTGTGTGTGTTTGGGGGGATGGAATCGTGAAGGAATGAAGTGCGGTCACATGGGGAGGAGTGTGACCTCTTTCAACACCGCCACTCTCCGAATGAGAGGGCGATGGAGTATGTGCTATTACCCCGTGAAATGAAGTGGTTTCCCTTTGAGGGGAAACCAAGTGGGTGGTGGTGGTTAGTTCGACCGTTGGACGGACGGTCTTATGGTGAGGAGTCCGGCTAATTGGGCTTAGATCACCCTCAGATTGCACCTCACTCGCTCGCACGACAGAGACGGTTCTTTCTGAATCCGCCGTCTCTGCCGCCTCACCTCCTGCTTCCTCCCTTACCAACATAGGCTCCCCCTCACCCATACCCAGAGATTGTTGAGATTGCTGAACATCCACCCGGACTCCCTCATTCTCACTCATACTCGCCTCACCTTCGGATTGGCTAGTCTCAGACGGTTCCGACTGAGACTCATCCGGATAACACTCCTGAATATAAGCCCTAACCCGCTCTAACCCCCTTGACCTCAGCAGCAATGATAGAGGTATTTTCATTATCGGCACTGTGGGGGCCCCCTTTGGCAGAGTTAACTTTTGAATTGCCACGGTGGGGTAGACGTCTGCCTCCGGACGTTCATGGATATCGTCATCATGGTCCATGGCATACTGTATTATTAGCTGCAGAAATCGCTGTAGAGGAATATATTTTCTTCCTTTCTTTGTGCCCCTCTCTACATGGACTCTTCGTAACTCCTCGAATAGGAAAGCAGCATAATCCACATGTCGGTCAAAGAAAAAGCCTGTGAACATGGCTAGTACCTGAGCCGACGCAGAGTCGTGTCCGGAATGCTTGGCGGTGAAGCATTTGTTGATCACATCAAATAGGATTCGCCAGTGGGATTGAAGATTTTTTGTGCGAAAATCTGAGGGTTTGGAAAGAGGGCCATCATAACCCAGAGTTTGGATCTCAGATAGGGTTTCAGTGACGGATGGGTTGGGATCAAAAAATTCGCGGGTTGGAAGCTAGAATTCAGCTGGTAGGTGAAGGATGTGGCGGATGGCAGATATAGTGAGTTTGACTGGAACACAGTCTATGGTGGATGTGAAATGAGGTTCGGGGTCAGAAACGTATTTTAGCCTGTTCCAGAATTGTTGCAGACAGATCTGGGGAACAGCTATGGCGGTGGATAAGGCGTAATACATTGGATGGCGAGTGAGGATGTCGAATGCTAGGGTTTGGGGTTCTTTGGTCAGGATGGTCGAGTTGCCAGTTATGCGGAATGAACTCGACAAACTCGGCGTTGGGGAGGATGGATTGTTCGGGGAGTTGGGTGTTATTGTTTGGGATGGGGGAATGCGGTACGGTAAGAACAACTGCTGGTTCCATCATCCTGCAAGGTGCATCAGAGTTAGAATAAGAAGACTTAACTGATAAGGCATTGATGTGAAGTCTAGATTAGTTTGAAATAGAAACTGCCTGATCAGTTTAGCATCGGGTCCTTATTAGTAGAATAAAATTCTACTAATAAAGTCCAAAGTCAATCGTGAAGAGACCGATGTTAGACCAGACTTTTTCACTCAAACACTAGTCCTAACTCTAATATGGTGCACTTTGAGGAAAAATATTTTTGTATTTTTGAATTTATATAAAAAATGCAAAAATGGAAAAATGAAAAAAAAAAATTTTAAAATGCTAAGTGTTGGAATTCGGATGGTCCGAATTCGGATGAACAGTGTCACCGAATTCGGATCAGGTCGAAATCCGGATGATGCATGAATGGGATGTGGGGGGTCCGAATTCGGATGAGGTGACAAAATTGGCCGAATTCGGATGGTGGTCCGAAATGTATGGAATGGAATGTATGGTGGTCCGAATTCGGATGGAACCCATTATTCGGATTGGGGACCGAAATCGGATATCATCCGAACTTGGATGATGAATGTTTAACTTAGAAACATAATGAACAGTTTTGAACATGCTTTGAGGAACCGAATTCGGGTGCACAGTGATCCGAGTTCGGATGTACAGTGTCCGAATTCGGATGAACAGTTGTAGAATTTTGGAAATTTTTCTAAGGGACACATCCGAATTCGGTGTTTGGTCCGAATTCGGATGGTCCGAATTGCAACAGTTCATTTAATGATGTTCATGCAACATGCAACGTGAACAGTGGTGATTGTGACAAAAATGCATGAAATTACAGATCCTAATCTAAAAACATATAAGGAACAATTTATGTAACTGCTACTAAGTATATCTAACACATTAAACTACCTAAAAGTAAGAAAAACCGAAAAGAAAAAGTAAAGAAAATTTGAAATTCAAACACACAAAATATGAAGTTATAAACTAAAATAAAGTTAAAAAGAGGTTACCTGGAGATGCCGAAGAAGGAAAATGCACGAAAAATGAAGAAAAACAAAGCTGGAAAAGCTTGGAAGTGGTGGAAATGGTGGCCGGCGGTGGTTTGTTTCGACGAAGAAGAAGAAGAAGATGGGAGAAATCTTGAAGATGAAGGAAAGTGAAATGTTGACCGTTGACCCGCCCATATATAGGCATGCGGGTCGGGTCGGGTCAAACAGGATCCGCGTCTAAATGAGTTTGGGTCGCCGGATTTCCCACACAACACACACACACAAACAAACAGATATAATGGGCTTTTGAAAAAGAAATTGAAACAAGATTTTTTAATAAAAAATTTTGGCTCAAAGTTATTACATCTTTTTGAATTTTTCCATGAAACTACAAAAGAACATATTTTTGGTATTTTCTTTGATCTTTTAAGTTAAGATAAAATAAACCAAACTAAACTAAAATAAATTAAAATATTTTTGGCTTTTTGATAAATTTGAAATTTAAAATCTTTTTGGGATTTTCTTACCTATTAAATTCAACTTAAAATTAAATTAAAATATGACCACCCTAAACTTTAAAAATTTAATTACTAAAATTAAAAAGAAACAAAGAATTATAAATAATTTAAAATCCTAACTGTACTCCCCTCAAATAAATACCTGTTCTTTTCCTTTTGATTTTCTGATTAAGCTCGTTAACCCTTTTAGCTTTACAAATACAGACAAACCTGGATATTGTTTGCGTCCCACTCCGTGATGAACAATTCACACAGCAATTTGTCAGGATCATTAATTATTAAAAATATACACAGATAAGGAAATATTGAGTTTCAATTTTGTGACACAATCCTTAAATTTAAATAACAGATATTTTCTAAAATAAAGGAATTTCAATCATGATAGATTGAAATAGAATTATTTAAGACAATATCTGATATTTAATTGGAAGGCGGATTCAACATGCCGATATGGGATACTAAAAACTGAAAACGAGGTTCGTCTAAAGCTTTAGTAAATATATCCGCAAGTTGATATTCCGTGCCAACAAAATACAACTCAATGGTTCCCTTTTCTACGTGATCTTTAATAAAATGATACCTGATATCTATGTGTTTTATTCGAGAGTGCTGCACGGGATTGCAAGAGATGGCAATTGCACTTCGAGAATCACAGTAAATTGGGATATTGGTGAGTGAGAATCCATAATCGTGTAATTGTGTTCTCATCCACAGCACTTGAGAGCAACAGCTTGCAGCTGCTACATACTCAGCCTCAGCTGTAGATGTGGAAACACAATTCTGCTTTTTGGAAGACCAACTCACCGGTCTATCTCCTAAAAACTGTATTCCTCCCGACGTGCTTTTTCTGTCAACTCTACAACCTGCAAAATCAGCATCTGAAAACGCGGTAAGATCGAAATCGGATCCCTTTGGATACCATAGACCAAGTTCGGGTGTACCCTTAAGATAATGAAAAATGCATTTTACCGCAGTTAGGTGTGATTCTTTTGGGTCGGCCTGAAATCTAGCACAAAGACATGTTGAAAACATTATATCCGGCCTACTGGCAGTCAAGTATAGTAAGGATCCTATCATCCCTCTGTAAGTTGTATTATCAACACTTTTCCCAGAAGGATCGGTGTCTAACTTACAATTGGAGGCCATGGGAGTTGCGATACTCGTGCAAGAGTCTAACTTATACTTCTTGAGAATGTCAAGAGTATATTTCGACTGGTTCACAAAAATCCCATCCTCAAGTTGTTTGACTTGTAATCCGAGGAAAAAGTTCATTTCCCCCATCATACTCATCTCGAACCTGGACTCCATTAGGGCTGAAAAATCCTTAAAAAAATTACTGTCAGTAGATCCAAATATAATATCGTCGACATATATTTGTACTAGCATTATATGTGGGCCTTCCCTTTTAGTGAACAGAGTTGTGTCCACCACACCTTTTTAGAAACCGGCAGAAATAAGGAAATTTGAAAGACTATCATACCATGCTCGAGGTGCTTGTTTTAAACCATAGAGGGCTTTATCTAGCACATAAACATGGTCAGGTTTATGTGCATCAACAAAGCCTTGTGGTTGTTCAACATACACCTCCTCGTTAAGTTCACCGTTTAGAAAGGCAGTCTTGACGTCCATTTGGTACACTTTGAAATCTTTGTGTGCCGCGTACGCCAAGAAGATTCTGATTGCTTCGATCCATGCAACAGGAGCGAAGGTCTCGTCATAATCTATCCCTTCTTGTTGTCGGTAGCCTTTGGTAACAAGTCTTGCTTTATTCCTTATCACAATGCCGTTCTCATTTCGTTTGTTCTTAAAGATCCACTTTGTTCCGATGACAGTACAGTCTTTTGGTTTGGGAACTAACTGCCATACTCTTAGTTGTTCAAACTGGTTGAGTTCCTCTTGCATTGCAACTATCCAATCTGGATCTGTCAGGGTTTCATCCACACGAGCGGGCTCTATCATACTCAAGAATGATGCGAAGAGGCATTCATTAGCAGATGCCCTACGAGTTTGGACTCCTGTTGATACATCACCAATGATTTGATCTGTTGGGTGACTTCGGGTCCATTTAATCTCGTGTGGAAGGGTTGCTCGGGATGGAACCTCTGTGGTTAATGTGGGGATGGATGAAGATACATGGTCAATGGTTTCAAATGATGGTACCGCTGGTTCCGGTTTGATTCCCGAGTGTTCAGGTGAAGGAAGAATTGTTGGTATTATATGTGAGGGTATTATAGGAGTAGATTCAACAGCCGATGTGTCTGTGGATGATGTAGATGGATGAGGGTATGTTGATGAAGATGGAGCGGAGAAACTTTGTGGCGCAGTTGAACTTGAAGGATCACCTACATTATTAACAACATTAGACACACTAGCGTTAGGACCGAAAAATTCAACATAAAAAGGATCAAACAAATTAACCAAATCAGGAGAAGAAAAAGAAATGGGGTTATTGGAAGAGTCTCCAGGCATTTGAGTAATGCGAGGTCCTGATTGATCAACTTCGGGTGCCAGTTCAGCCAACTCATCAAATGTGACGTGCACACTTTCATTGACTGTTCTGGTTCGGGTATTGAATGCACGATACGCCTTCGAGTTGGATGAGAATCCAATGAAGATCGCTTCATCCGCCTTTTCGTTAAATTTCCCGAGGTTGTCTTTGTCGTTCAGCACATAGCACCTGCAACCAAATACACGTAAGTACTTGACAAATGGTACTTTATTCTAAAAGAGTTGGTAAGGAGTTTTGTTAAAGCGCTTATGGATAATGGAGCGATTTTGTGTATATCATGTTGTTTATACGGCTTCGGCCCACAAGAACGGAGGTAGCTTCGAGTATGTGAGCATTGTACGAGCGGCTTCCACAAGCGTACGGTTACGCCTTTCCACGACCCAATTTTGTTGAGGTGTTCGAGCAGCAGAGTATTGATGCTGAATACCTTTGGATCGAAGGAAGCCCTCAACTACCGAGTTCTTGAACTCCGTGCCGTTATCTGATCTGATTGATTGTACTGACAGCTGCTGTTGGGTCTCGACACTCTTTATAAAATCTATGATTTATTGAGCCGTCTCGTCCTTGGAACGCAAGAATCTGACCCAGGTATATCGTGAATAGTCGTCAACGATAACCAACACATATCGTTTTCCATTTATGCTTTGAGTCCTCATCGGTCCGCATAAATCCATATGAAGTAACTCCAATACTCTTTTTGTTGATGGTTCGGGCTTTGGTTTGTGAGATGATCATTTCATTTTTCCTTTCTCACATGCTCCACACAAATGGTCCTTTTCATAGCGTAATTCAGGCAGACCTTTAACCAATTGTTTTGCCGCCAGCTTGTTGATATTATCCAAGTTCAAATGGGATAATCTTCGATGCCACAACCAAGAGTCTTTTGAAGAGGCTTTTGATAGTAGGCAAATGTTATCCTTCACTATTAGCTTAGCTACGTCAATGGTTTAGAGGTTAGAGTTTTGGGAACCTGTTAGGATTTCTTTTCCATCCATACTCTTAACACTGCAGTTCTTAGCTCTAAAAGTTACCTCTAGTCCTTTGTCGCAGAGCTGTCCTATGCTAAAAAGATTATGTGATAACCCCTCAACATAGTCAACGTCCTTGATGACCAGATTATTTAGAACTAAGTCCCCGTATCCTTTGATGTGAGCCTGATGGTTGTTCCCGAATTTTATAGTTCCGCAATACTGTTCAACAACGTTGGACAGCAATTCTCTTCTTCCAGTCATGTGCTTGGAGCCACCCGAATCCATATACCAAATGGACTTAGCCTGAAAAACACATAAATTCATATAATGAAAAACTAGATGCCTTCAAACACATCCATTTTTAATTCACAATCAAACCGTGTTCTGAACCGAGATGTTCAGAAAACATGATGAGTTAAGACCGGGTCCTGGGCTGTGTGCACAGAAGCCAAACGTGTCGGTTTAAGCACAACTGACAAGCAAAAGAACGGGTCCTAGGCTAAGGTAACTAGAAGCCATTTCTTTGAAGAACGAGTCTTGATCAGAAGTAACCAAGAACCATCTGCATAAAGATCACACAACCTTGGGTACCCACCTCAATATGGGTCCCTTTTTGTTAGGATTTCTAGATTTATATGGCACGTGTAGAGTTTTAGGAACCAATTTAGCATTTGTCTGTGGTCCGGATGCACAACCCTTTGGAATCCATTGAAGATTGGATTTATTGGGCTTTGGAACCTTAGGCGCTGAAATTGCCTTTGGTTTTTGTCTTTTTGAGACCTTTTTGACCGTTGCTTTGGTTATGGGCCTTGGCAACGGACAAATCTCAATTTTATTTGAGGCCGATGATGCAATATTTTTTGTTTTCTTTTTCCGAATTCGTTTAACAGGATATGGCACGAAAGCATTTAAGGAACCTGTCGTCTATATCGAGTTGGACACAGATTAAATAAATCACTGAAAGAGTACTTTAAAGGAACAACAGAATTCAGTACATCATTACAAGCATTGTCACACACATTGTTACATAAATTGTCTTTAGAGATTACAGACATCTTATCTCTAGTACCAAATTCATTTGGCATTAAAGCCTTCTTCACAAAAAAACTCGTAAAATCCAGCATGGTGGTTTTTGGGACTTTCCTTATATGATCTGTAGGAACAAAACGATTAGAGTCAGTAAGCATGGAAGATTTAGACTTGACAGAATTTTCTTTTTGGTGGTGAGTGGGTTTCTTAAAAGACTTGGATTTGATCTGAGTCTCTTTAGGAACCTCATTTTTGAAAGGTTTTGAACACTCACCTTTGTAAATGACAGAAGAAGTTTCAGCTTTGGCCTTACCTTTATTTGATGACACACATGGAATTTTTGTGGAATGAGAAACTGTTTGTTCTTTTGAAAGATCTTTCAATTTTTGTGAAACCATTTCAAAATTTTCTCTGTAGACAGTAACTTCCACAGATTGTTGAAAAGATTGATTTACCAATTCTTCTTCGCTCTTAAGAAGAGCATCTTGAAGATCAAGTGCTTTCTTTTGAGACGACTTCAATTCCTTTTCTAAAACAGTGATTTGTTGTTGAAGAACCTTTGCTGGAATATAAAGTTGTGGAGTTGATTTTACGGTTTCTGTTTTCAATTCAGCTTCTGAATGAGTTGACAAAAAGTCTTCCTCTAAAGTGGGTACTCTAGAAGAATAACTCTCGTTAAGTTCTTCATATTGAAAAGAAATTTCTTTATCTTTACGCGCAACACGTTTCTCATTTTCTTGGTTTAAAACTTCTTTTGGTGACTCAAAAAAGAAAGATTTAAGACCGGCTCCCATATAATTCATGTCATAAAATACAGGTAAAACATTTTGTGCTTTTTCCAAATATTTAGGATTTTTAAAACCAATTCCTTGTTTAGAATGATCAAACCTAGTTTCTTTGGGCTGATTTAAGTGGATAGTTTGTTCTGTTTGACCCCTTTTTAGAAATGCATCGTCAAGGGTCTTTATTCTTGAGTACAAACTTATCCTTTCTTCTTCAATCATTTTGTATTTTTCTAAACTGTCTATATTTTCCCTATTTACCGCATCTAATTGTTTTGTAAGTACAGAAATTTCTTCTTTTAAAGAGAGTTTTTCTTTTGATAGTGTGTCCATGCAAGATTTGAGATATATATTCTGTAACATCCTCGAATTCAATTTCTGTAATTTGGAATTAATTAAGCGGATAATTTATGATTAAGTTGAATTTTGGGCAATTATTATGTATTAGAGGATATTTAAAAGTTTGTTGCTATTTTAAGAAGTTACGAAGTTTGAGAATTTAAAATTATTATTAAGGAATATTATGGTTTTAAAAAGTTAGTAATGATAAATTTAAGAATAAATCAGTATTTTATGGAACCGGTTAAGTTGAGGGGTGAAATGAGCAAAATGATGAAAATGGGAATAAAAGGATAAAGTCTCTCATTTTCTATAGTCACTCTCTCTCTCTACATTTTCTCTCTCTAGATTCTCTCTACTTCTCTCTAAGATATCTCACAAACCGACAGGCCGATTATCGAGATTTATACGTCATCGGAAATATCTCGAAGAGTACTACAACAATCTGCAATTGGATTCCTGATTTCGTACGGATTGAGGTAAGAATCGACCCTTTTAAGTTTGTTATTTCGGTTTTTGAAAGTAGAAATTCGAGTTTATCGATTATTGCATGAATGGAGCTAGTTTTGCTTGAAATCTTGCAAGAATATGATAGTATATGTGTAATAGTTTCGAAACTAGGCATCATACATGATATATCAGTGATTTTTAGGCCTTGAAATGAAGGAATTAAGTTATAATGATGAACAAACTCGAAAATACCAAGAACACAGTCGAAATGCAAGAACAAACTCGATTTTGGTACTAGATTCGAGTATATTTTTGAGTTTAAACCTCAAATTCGAATAGGGGGGGGGGGGGGTTCGAATCTACCCCAAACTCGAATGGGTTTTCGAGTTTACCATCTGGGATTCGAGTTTAGTCATCAAATTCGAAGGGGGTTCGAATATAACCCATTAAATTCGAGTTTAATGCCTAAAATTGAGAAACCTACTCTCTAAACTCGAATATTTTGAATAAAACTCATAAACAACACATAAAATGACAAGAGTTATACAAAGGACAAGATATAAACTTGAAATGGGTTCAAACTTAATTGTGGTTTGGAATTTAGACATGGACCCGAAATGGAGGAAAATATTGCAAAACTTACAAAACTTGGTTTTATGAATTTAAACGGTTTTTGACTCGAGGTATTGTTGCAACTAATTTAACAGGTCCCTTGTGGTGTTGTTTAACCCACAGTGGGGTACTTGGTGGATCCGGTTGAAAGCCCGAGGAGAAATAAAATTGAAGTTTTATTTACGCACCCACTGTGAGTACAGTAGATTTCGCATGTTTAAATCTGTTTTATGTTAGCTTTGCCTGCTGAGACCTGTTGCTTCATTTATTGTTTGGAATTCTACTAACTTGCGTAGATTTAGATGCACATTCATACTTGTTGCATGTCCGTTCGATTGTTGTGCATCTAGTGATGGACCGGTGGGTCGCATCGATTACTCTGATGTTACTGCGCTATATGACCTGGAGCTGATCCCTCAGAGTTTCTGGTAGGCAGTATGTCATCCCCGATCGTACGTTTGTCTCAGATGGTATGTTTAAAGCCGAGCTTTGGGCTCGAAGGGGCTGCGGCTCTGGTCCGTACTTGGTGTACGAAGAGGGTAAACGATGTTTGTCATCGGTGATACCCTTGGGCTTCATAAAGATTTATAAAATGCGTAATCTGTGTATTCATTAAGCCTTTGCTTATACCTCGGTTGATTTATTTTTACAGGAAAAGGGAAGTCTACCGCTGGACCTTCTAGTTTGGTCATTTGGGAAGATTCGGAAGATTTTGGTACTATTTGATCGGTAATCATGCTTTGGGACAATGTTATATTATATTATGGATGTTGTTATAAATGTATTGGGTATGTAGACTTAGTTTTGGTACCTTGTAGCACCGTAGGGTGTTTGACACTGTTGCACTACTTTATTTATGTATTTTAATGCTTCCGCACTTAATCTAGGTTATCAGATCATTATGTATTTGTGTTTGATGATTAAATCCTGGGTGTTATGTAAATGGTGATTGTTGTAGCAAGGGTGTCACACGAGATGGTATCAGAGCAGTAGTTTGAGATTCAAGTGTCCGTGAGGTCTTGATCTCAAACATTAGGTAATGATATGTAGTGGTTTAAGTAATGATCTGAACTAAGATAGGTTATGATCTAGTAATTATAAGAGATTGACTATCATACGGGACAAATGAGTGGTGTCTTTAAATTGATGACATGTTACTAAACAAGTTATATGTTTATTATTTCAGAACATGTCTGGAGGAGGAATGACACCTGAAGAAGCCAGAGAGATGATGCTAGCCATGATGGCTGAGCAGAACAAAATGATTCAGGATCAGTTTCGGGCTCGAGATGAGGCCGATGCTAAGAGAAGAGAGGATAAGAGAAAGAACAAGGAGAAGGATGGGGGCAATGATGATAATCAAGATGACAACACTGGGTCATCAAACAAACCCAAAGGTTGTCGGTATAAGGACTTTAAGGGAAACGGGGCCGTGGAATTTAATGGATTGGGTGATGCCGTTGCCGCACTGGAATGGATAACGGCAACCGAACGAACATTCCGAATCAGCGACTGTGCTGAGAAGGACATGGTTCGGTATGCTACCACTATGTTAACCAATGATGCGATCATGTGGTGGAACGCTATGGGGAATGCGTTGACACAGGAGAAGGTTTCTGTAATGACTTGGGCTGAGTTTACGGACTTATTTACTCAGCAATACTGTCCAGTTGATGAGCGCCGGAGGTTGGAAGCGAAGTTTATGGCGCTGATGCAAGGGACTAAGACTGTGTCCAAATATGCTGGGGAGTTCACGAGGCTGAGTCTGTTTGCGCCTCATCAAGTTGATACTGAAGAAAGGAAGGTGACCAGGTTCGAGGCTGGTCTTGACATTGAGATTAGGAGGGTCATGAGCAACGTTCGCTACCCTACATTTGCTGGTTTACTTGAGGCTGCCAGAAATGTAGAACAGATTCTAATTATGTCGGGATACTCGATTGGGTCCGCTGCTACTTCCACCAACCCAACACAACCGTCACCGCCGAAGCGCCAACGGGAAGGAGGATACTCGGGATCTTCCTGGTCTTCACAGTACTCACCTCAACAGTCTTATCGCCGACAGTCTGGCACTTCTGATCGTGGTCGTGCTCGTGCTTATTCCATCAACACCGAGCCGCAATATTGCAATAAGTGTCATCTGGAGCACTTTGGCAAGTGAACTAACGGACGCGCTTGCTTTTGCTGTGGGGAATTGGGTCATTTTCAAAACGATTGCCCAAGGAAGGGAGATGCTTGCTATAAGTGTGGGGTGTGGGGACATTATAGTAGGAACTGTAGGAAGAATGCTCCAACAGCTGCTGCTCCATCATCAACGCGATCTTCTGGAGGTTCAAGTGGTGGTTCAGTTAACCGTCGGGGTCAGTCACAGAGGGCACCGGCTCGTGCTTTTCAAATTACGACGGAGGAGGCAAGGGAAAATCCGGAGGTCGTTACGGGTACGTTCATAGTTAATTCTATGTCAGCACGAGTTTTATTTGATTCAGGTGCAAATCGTTCATTTGTTTCCACTGTATTTGCACAAAGACTTGCCATGCCACTATCTAGATTATCTGCTATACTTGACATAGAAACTGCTAGCAACACTCTAGTCAAGGTAGATCATGTATACCGTAACTGCACATTAGTGATTGAAGATGTAGTCTTCAATTTGGATCTGATACCGATAGAATTCAGTGAATTTGATGTGATAATCGGGATGGATTGGTTGATAGAGAATGAAGCCCACATAGTATGTAAGAAGCGGATGATAAAGATAACCACTCCGGAGGGGCGTGAGATTTGTATTTACGGGGATAGGAGAAGCGGGGATCTGTGTTTACTGACCATTGCAAAAGCCCGAAAGCTTGTTGCAAAAGGATGTGATGCTTACTTAGCATATGCGATTGATGCTAAGGCTGAAAAGAGATCTTTGGCCGATGTGCCGGTTGTTTCACAATTCCCGGATGTGTTTCCGGAAGACTTGTCTGGCGTGCCGCCTGAGAGACAAGTGGAATTTAAGATTGACTTTATCCCTGGAGCTGCACCGGTAGCTCGTTCTCCTTATCGTCTTGCCCCAACCGAGATGAAAGAAATGATGACACAGCTTCAAGATTTGTTGGACAAGGGCTTCATTCGACCGAGTTCATCGCCGTGGGGAGCTCCGGTATTGTTTGTGAAGAAGAAAGATGGCACAATGCGAATGTGCAAAGACTACCGGGAGCTGAATAAGTTGACGATTAAGAACAAGTATCCACTGCCAAGGATAGACGACTTGTTTGACCAACTACATGGGGCTAGTGTGTTCTCCAAAATTGATTTGAGGTCGGGGTATCATCAGTTGAAGGTACGAGAAGAGGATGTACCTAAAACAGCATTTACGACGCGTTATGGGCATTATGAGTTCTTGGTTATGCCTTTCGGGTTAACCAATGCCCCGGCTGTCTTTATGGATTTGATGAACCGAGTTTCCAGACCGATGTTAGACAAGTCGGTGATCGTTTTTATTGATGACATTCTAGTATACTCTAAGTCTGAGGCTGAGCATGCTGAACATCTAAGGGAACTGTTAGAGTTATTGAGGAAAGAAAGGGTTTACGCCAAATTTTCGAAGTGTGAGTTTTGGCTGCAACAGATACAGTTTCTAGGGCATGTGAATTCGGGGGCTGGCATTTCGGTAGATCCAGCCAAAGTTGAAGCAATAAAGAATTGGGAGCCGCCTCGTTCAGCTACTGAAGTTAGAAGTTTTCTGGGGTTGGCAGGATACTATCGGAGATTCATAAAGGATTTTTCTAAAATTGCAGTTCCTCTGACTACATTAACAAAGAAGAATGCACCGTTTGTATGGGAAACTGTGCAGCAGGAGGCCTTTGAGGTTCTGAAGAAGGCGTTAAGTGAGGCGCCGATACTTGCTTTACCTGAAGGCAATGACGATTTTGTGGTGTATACTGATGCCTCAAGACTGGGGTTAGGTGCTGTACTGATGCAGCGCGGGAAAGTAATTGCTTATGCTTCAAGACAGTTGAAGCAGCATGAGAAGAATTATTCAACTCATGATCTGGAGTTGACCGCAGTCACATTTGCATTGAAGTTATGGAGACACTATCTGTACGGTACTAAGTGTCAACTTTACACGGACCATAAAAGTTTAAAGTACATCTTTAGTCAGAAGGAGCTCAATATGAGGCAGAGACGTTCGATGGAACTTATAAAGGATTACGATTGTGAAATCCTTTATCACCCCGGAAAGGCTAATGTGGTAGCCGATGCCTTGAGCCAGAAAGCTTACACTAAAGATTGCTGCTACATGATGACGTCTACGATGCTAACTTCCACAATAATCGATGATGTTAAGTCCGCTCAGGAGGAAGCCTTGAAAGACGAAAATGTTGGTGCTGAGGATATTAGAGTACAGATTAAAAATATGGAAACGAGTGAATCGGGATTAAAAGGGATATACGGGAGGATATGGGTGCCGAAGTATGGGGGTATGAGGGAGGTAATCATCGAAGAAGCACACCAGTCTAAATTTTCTGTACATCCCGGGAGCACAAAGATGTACAACGAGCTGAAGGCAGATTTTTGGTGGCCGGGATTGAAGAAGGATATCGGCCAGTATGTTGAACGATGTAGGACTTGCCGGCTTGTGAAAGCCGAACACCAGCAGCCTTATGGTAGTTTGCAACCGCTTCCCATTCCGGAATGGAAGTGGGAGCACATTACGATGGATTTCGTTACAAAACTGCCAAAGACTAGGCGACAACATGATGCTGTTTGGGTGATAGTTGACAGATTGACTAAGTCCGCACATTTTATTCCGATTAGAGAAAGTTATTCGTTGGAGAAATTGGCTCAGACTTATATGGACGAGATCGTTTCTAGGCATGGAGTGCCTAAGTCCATAGTATCGGATCGAGATAGTCGATTTACTTCGAATTTTTGGTCAGCATTACAAGAGGGGTTGGGAACGAGGATCGCAATGTGTACGGCCTATCGTCCGCAAACCGATGGCCAAAGTGAACGAACAATCCTCACCTTGGAGGATATGATGAGAGCGTGTGTACTAGATCTCGGTGGCAACTGGGATGATCATCTGCCACTAATAGAGTTTTCATATAACAACAGCTATCACGCAACGATAAAGAAGGCGCCGTTTGAGGCTTTGTATGGAAGGAGATGTAGGACTCCTACATGTTGGAGAGAAACTGGTGAAACACCGATTGCTGGGCCGGCTTTGCTTCAAGAAACAAACGAGAAGATACAGTTTATTAGGCAGAACATGAAAGCGGCCCAGGATCGTCAGAAAAGTTATTACGATAGGAGGCACAAACCAATCAATTTTGAGGTGAATGATTGGGTTTATCTGAAAGTGTCACCTATGAGAGGTGTTACACGATTTGTGAAAATAGGAAAGTTAGCTCCGAGATTCGTCGGACCATTTAAGATAACCGAAAAAGTAGGAAATCAGTCATACCGATTGGAATTGCCTGAAGAGATGTCGGGTATACATCCGGTGTTTCACGTTGGAAATCTACGGAAATCATTTAATACTGGAAATGAGGATTGGGCAGACCACACCGAGCTGCAAGTTGATGAAAGGCTCCGGTATGTTGAGGAGCCGGAGTGTGTGTTAGATACTAAGATAAAGAAGTTGAGAAGCAAAGAGATCGAAATGGTGCTTGTACGTTGGAAGCATCATAAGGGAGCCAATCATACATGGGAAACGAAAGCTGATATGTTAAGGAAATATCCGCATCTGTTTGAAGTCAAATAACTTCGAGGACGAAGTTAGAGCATGGTGGAGCCCATGTTGTAACATGCTCGAATTCAATTTCTGTAATTTGGAATTAATTAAGCGGATAATTTATGATTAAGTTGAATTTTGGGCAATTATTATGTATTAGAGGATATTTAAAAGTTTGTTGCTATTTTAAGAAGTTACGAAGTTTGAGAATTTAAAATTATTATTAAGGAATATTATGGATTTAAAAAGTTAGTAATGATAAATTTAAGAATAAATCAGTATTTTATGGAACCGGTTAAGTTGAGGGGTGAAATGAGCAAAATGATGAAAATGGGAATAAAAGGATAAAGTCTCTCATTTTCTATAGTCACTCTCTCTCTACATTTTCTCTCTCTAGATTCTCTCTACTTCTCTCTAAGATATCTCACAAACCGATCGGCCGATTATCGAGATTTATACGTCATCGGAAAGATCTCGAAGAGTACTACAACAATCTGCAATTGGATTCCTGATTTCATATGGATTGAGGTAAGACTCGACCCTTTTAAGTTTGTTATTTCGGTTTTTGAAAGTAGAAATTCGAGTTTATCGATTATTGCATGAATAGAGCTAGTTTTGCTTGAAATCTTGCAAGAATATGATAGTATATGTGTAATAGAATCAAAACTAGGCATCATACATGATATATCAGTGATTTTTAGGCCTTGAAATGAAGGAATTAAGTTATAATGATGAACAAACTCGAAAATACCAAGAACACAGTCGAAATGCAAGAACAAACTCAATTTTGGTACTAGATTCGAGTATATTTTCGAGTTTAAACCTCAAATTCGAATAGGGGGGGGGTTTCGAATCTACCCTAAACTCGAATGGGTTTTCGAGTTTACCATCTGGGATTCGAGTTTAGTCATCAAATTCGAAGGGGGTTCGAATTTAACCCATTAAATTCGAGTTTAATGCCTAAAATTAAGAAACCTACTCTCTAAAGTCGAATATTTTGAATAAAACTCATAAACAACACATAAAATGACAAGAGTTATACAAAGGACAAGATATAAACTTGAAATGGGTTCAAACTTAATTGTGGTTTGGAATTTAGACATGGACCCGAAATGGAGGAAAATATTGCAAAACTTACAAAACTTGGTTTTATGAATTTAAACGGTTTTTGACTCGAGGTATTGTTGCAACTAATTTAACAGGTCCCTTGTGGTGTTGTTTAACCCACAGTGGGGTACTTGGTGGATCCGGTTGAAAGCCCGAGGAGAAATAATATTGAAGTTTTATTTACGCACCCACTGTGAGTACAGTAGATTTCGCATGTTTATATCTGTTTTATGTTAGCTTTGCCTGCTGAGACCTATTGCTACATTTATTGTTTGGAATTCTACTAACTTGCGTAGATTTAGATGCACATTCATACTTGTTGCATGTTCGTTCGATTGTTGTGCATCTAGTGATGGACCGGTGGGTCGCATCGATTACTCTGATGTTACTGCGCTATATGACCTGGAGCTGATCCCTCCGAGGTTCTGGTAGGCAGTATGTCATCCCCGATCGTACGTTTGTCTCAGATGGTATGTTTAAAGCCGAGCTTTGGGCTCGAAGGGGCTGCGGCTCTGGTCCGTACTTGGTGTACGAAGAGGGTAAACGATGTTTGACATCGGTGATACCCTTGGGCTTCATAAAGATTAATAAAATGCGTAATCTGTGTATTCACTAAGCCTTTGCTTATACCTCAGTTGATTTATTTTTACAGGAAAAAGGAAGTCTACCGCTGGACCTTCTAGTTAGGTCATTTGGGAAGATTCGGAAGATTTTGATACTATTTGATCGGTAATCATGCTTTGGGACAATGTTATATTATATTATGGATGTTGTAATAAATGTATTGGGTATGTAGACTTAGTTTTGGTACCTTGTAGCACCGTAGGGTGTTTGACACTGTTGCACTACTTTATTTATGTATTTTAATGCTTCCGCACTTAATCTAGGTTATCAGATCATTATGTATTTGTGTTTGAGGATTAAATCCTGGGTGTTATGTAAATGGTGATTGTTGTGGCAGGGGTGTCACATATTCCTATCCTGAACATCTACTTTTTCTATTAACATCTGTTTTATAACATTATGATTAGTTAACCACTTTGAATGATATACTTCAGATGATTCTTTTAGAGTTTGAGCTTGATGTTCAGCCTGTACACACCTTGCAGTTTCAGCATTTAATCTAGCTTGTAGATCAAGAATATGTGCGTGCAGTGTACATTCATTATCTACAAATAAATTAATTACATGTGCAGGAATGTAACAGGAATATACCTCATTTGACTCAGAACCGGATGAAGAGCATTTGGGATCGTTGGTTGTAGTCATCAGACATGCTGGTGGATTTTTCAATGTCTCCCCCTCAGCAGCATGATCTGAATTGTCAGCAGTGGAAACAACACAGTTCTCCAACCCCATACGATCAACCATGTAACAGTTCTTGCCCTTGTCATCCTCCTCGTCGGAGTCTTCAGCATCCCAGTAGTCTTCCTAGGCGACGAGGGCTAACGCATCCGTTCTTTTCTTGGCGGCCTCGAGCTTTCTTTCGTAATTTGCGACGTCTCTGTCAAAATTGTTCTTACATTCCCGAGCGAAGTGGCCCGGTTTACCACATTTGTAACAGAGACGTTCATCTGCGGCTTTCGCCTCGTCTGCTCTCGGCCGATCATCTCTTCTCTCTGCCGGCCTCTTATCGGCGCGGCGATGCTCTCGGCTATCATCTCGCCTTCTGTCCCTTCTTTCGGGCTCTCTCCCCTCATCTCGGCGGTCATCCCTACGATCATCCCTTCGATCGTCCCGCCTGTCATCCCTTCGATCATCACGCCTATCGTCTCGCCTTTCATAACGGCGATCATCTCGATAGTCGCGTCTATCGTCATACCTGCGATCATTCCGATCATCCCTACGGTATTCATCCCTGCGATAATCATCGCGTCGTTCATCCCTTCGGTCATCTGAGTACCTCCGTGGACCAGTGTCATAACGGAGTTGATTGTTAGCCTTGTTGGAGAACCGTTGCTGTTGAAGACGGTTGGTCCACAAGGCTATCTGTTCCTGTATAGAAGCTTCTTCCTCATCAAAGACCTCACGCGGAGGAGAAGCATACCTGTACTGCGACGACGAAGAACCTGGAGCAAAGGATGGTGTCGGAATCTGTGTGTTGGTGATCAAGGCGAGTGAATCATTTGGTTTCAACCCGGTGTTGGCTGATAGCAGTAGAGAGGCCAATTGATTTGCCATCAGCTTTTGTTGATCTACATCCCCTTGATACTTCTTGAGCTCCTTAAAGTCGACATTGATTGATACCTCAGGAATATTCAGGACTCGTTTCGTGGCCCGACAAGCAAGCTGCCACTCGTGGGCTAAGGCGGCAAAGAACTGGATGTTGATATCATCCCTATCCTTCTTTATGTGCAGTTTGTTCAACTCATTTAGGACCGCACAGAACCTTGTGAACGTGGCTTGCAGAGATTCCCCGTCTTTTGCGCGGAACTCTGTAAACTTAGCCTTTGCCTCCTCAATCTTGGCACGATCATCGAGATCTGCCCCCAGCATCTGGACTTCCAACTCGTCCCACAATTCTTTGGCAGACATTTTGTTGTCTACGCCAACTAGAATATCAGTGGGGAGGGCCTGATAGATCAGATATTTTGCCCTCTTATCAGCATGATGTCTGTCTCTCTCGGCGTCATTGGCCGGTTCTCGTTCAACTTTAGAGACTAAGACAGGGGGGTCAGCCTCAGGTCGGGCTGCTATCTCCCGATAATAGATTACGGGACCTTCGGAGATGGACTGAAGCATCAAATTCCCAAGCGGTTGCATTCCAACGAATTTAAGGAACCGTGATTTCCATTGTTGATACTCATCTGGATAGAGAACAGGTGGTCTGTTCTCAGATCCGAGTACGAGAGCTTCGCGAGACATTATGATGGGTGCTGAGTAAAAATGAAGATCTTAAAGGTGGAAACTGGACACGGATGGGCTGGACTTCAAACGAATGCCACTGATTTCGGATGGAAGGGGAATTCGGATGAAAAGTGTTTCGGATGCTAAGGATCGAATTCGGATGAAATGGGGTTTTGGATGGTGAAGCCTAATTCGGATGGAAAGTGAATTCGGATGGATGATTGAATTCAGATGAGAACTACTGCGGATGGACAGATTTCGGGTGAACTGGATTCGGGTGGGGACCTAATGCGGATGAAGACCTAATTCAGATGGAACTGAGGGAACCAAATTCGGATGGTCCGAATTCGGGTGAACAGTAGACAGTCCTTATGAAAATGTCCAGGTGGGGACCGAATTCGGATGGTCCGAGTTCGGATGGTCCGAAATGGATATGGTCTGAAATTTGGAAAATTTAAGTACAAGTCCAAAATGGAAAAATGGAAAGCCTGATCTGAACTTCGGATGGTCCGAAGTTCGGATGGGACCTAAGTGGGGTCCGAAATAGGCAGATTGGGGGTCCAAAATGCACCTAAATATGGTCCGAAGTGAGGTCCGAATTAGGGTGATATTTGGTCCGAATTTGGTTCCTAAGGGGTCCGAATTTCTACAGTGACATGTCCGAATTACAGCAGGTTTTAACAGTTTTCTAAGGTAGAACTGAGCAGAATTCGATTTTATCAGTTTGAAAGCCTAATAAACATTTCTAAATGATTGATA
The DNA here is from genome assembly GCA_020465985.1 of Centrapalus pauciflorus. Classification (NCBI taxonomy): domain Eukaryota; kingdom Viridiplantae; phylum Streptophyta; class Magnoliopsida; order Asterales; family Asteraceae; genus Centrapalus; species Centrapalus pauciflorus. The sequence continues at coordinate 23,874 of JAANYP010009262.1, forward strand.
AACTATTTTAAACACTTTTGGTGATTTAAAATAAACCAAAACACTTAAAAAAAACAGCAAAGAACAAGCTAAAACCCACTAAAAACCCATATTTTTAAACTTGATGAAATATCCGATTCTTGATGAATTTAAAAGAAATATGGAACTGAATGAGCTTGAAATCAGTAGAGGATGATATTGTGATGATTATAAGACTATAATAACACAAGAAACGCAGAAAAACAGAGAATAGAAAGATCTAACCGTATGAAATGAAGAAGAACACGAAGAACACCATAAAAAACCCAGCAGAATCCGAAAGTTTCAGTTGAAATCCACCTTTTTGTGCTCTGATACCAATTGTAATAATGTAATCCCGTATATTATCAGCACCTTAATGATTTCTTATCAATACCCAAGAAGAACAAGACTCAATAATCAAGTAATGATGAAGAAGGACAAAAGGAATGTTGAGAGAATATTTGCGAAATGGCGGCTGCTCTATCTCATTCAATTTCAACCGTGTAGTTTACAAAACCCTAGGAGCCTATTTCTAGGCTCCTTTAATTAAGTATTACACATTGGCACATTTGGCCCCTTCACTTTTACATAAACATAAAATACAAAGGAAATAAAGACAAGACTAAATACTAATTGTAATAATGTAATAATGTAATAATGTAATAATTGTAATTAATTAAGTATTACACATTGGCACATTTGGCCGCTTGACTTTTACATAAACTTGACTCTGATACCAATTGTTATAATGTAATCCCGTATATTATCAGCACCTTAATGATTTCTTATCAATACCCAAGAAGAACAAAGCTCAATAATCAAGTAATGATGAAGAAGGACAAAAGGAATGTTGAGAGAATATTTGTAAAATGGCGGCTTCTCTATCTCATTCAATTTCAACAGTGTAGTTTACAAAACCCTAGGAGCCTATTTCTAGGCTCCTTTAATTAAGTATTACACATTGGCACATTTGGCCCCTTGACTTTTACATAAACATAAAATACAAAGGAAATAAATACAAGACTAAATACTAAGATAATAATTATTACGAAACAACTCCCTATGATCGAAATAAAATGTCTAACAGATGGTTTGAACATGCATGCGACTCCAAAAGTACGGAAGCTTGAAAATATTTCCGATGCGGTGCACTTGCCTTAATTTCCTGAAAATACACGCTAAAATACGTCAACAAAATTGTTGGTGAGCTCATAGGTTTACACGTAAATCTGACTTGTATAGACAACAACAGTTGAGTTTGAATTTATAAAATCATTAATTCCATGTTATGTATTACATATAAACCATCATGCAACCGAAGCTTAATTAAATGAGTTTGCCCTTTGCAGTATTCCCAAACGTAATACCATGTGTTGAATATATATGCATCCCGCCGTTAGTCGAATAGATCTTTCCACAATATATTCACGCTTACAAATAAATGCAATTAACAGTTCATGATTTGAGGGCTGATGGAACCACATGTGTAATACAAAATAGAAATGAAGTTGTTTCCGTGTCCATATGAAAACGTAGCATGTATTTCAACCCCAAAACATAACAGTGTGAAAATAGGGGCTATGAGGACTCACCGAGCTTGTGATGGCAAAATATTTGCGTAAAGTGCAAGTTAGCGTAGATTGATGGGTGATGCACCGGATGTGTTTAATCGAGTCTTAAATGATAATAGGGACTTAATAACTCTCATATATGATAATATGTATGTATATAGGCTTTTATGTCTTAAATCACCCAACATTACAAGTTTATAAATAAAACCCATTTAAAAACGTCAAGTTTATTATATATTATATATAATATATATATATATATATATATATATATATTATTATAGATATATATATATATATATATAATTATATATATTATATATATATATATACTATATTATATATATATATATTATATATATATATATATATATATATATGTATATATTATATATATAATATATATATATATATATATATATGTATATATATATATCTATGTATATATATATATGTATATATATATATATGTATATATATATATATATATATATATATATATATATGAAATTCCAGCTTTTCGAAGGTTTTTCAGCCTACTTTGAGGCTGTTTTTGACCAAGCTCCAAAACGATTTAGGGTTTGGTTTTCTTGGATATTAAACTACTATATACAAAGAATTTTTAGAGTCAAGAATGGCCATTTTTCGAGGTGTTTAGGTTAGGAAAAAAGCTTGTTGAAAACCCTATGTTGGCCATTTTTGAGCTGTCAAACTTTCGGGTTCCCAAATAATATCTGGGGGTTCTAAACCCCGTAATAAATTATGAAAACTTCCAGATTTTTAGTTAAGACATAGATCTAACTTTTGAGACAAGAATCAACTCATTTCGTTAAGATATGAATTAGTTATGATTTTTCAAAATCGATGCAACTCTTCTGCCGAAGATCCGTAGTTCATAAACTTGAAATAACTAGTGATTCTTGTTGCTTATTCAAAGACTACTTGTATAAAAGTTATAAAACACATATATATCACTTGTTTTCATAATATTTACACTTATATGATGTGTTTATATATTTATAAACACATTTGAAGAAAACAACTTAAAAACAAAACTAGTGACTTATAAACTTCAGTTTTTATGAAACTTGTTGTTGTTGGTGATTATATATATTATGCAAGACTTATATAAACATAAATATAAGATGTTATGAGTTAGTATTTACTTACTTTGAGGTATTAGAAGTATGAAAACAAGTAGAAGTTGAAATCTTGAACTTTGTTGCACCAAAATGCTTGAAATATTGCAAGAACACCAAGTTGCAAATTTTGGTGTTCTTGCACCTTTGTGGCCGATTTTTGGGAGGAAGAAAGGAAGATATTTTTAGCTTTTGAAGTGTGTGGAAATGAATGGAATTGAGGTCTTATTTATAGAAGAAAATTGGTCATCTAATGGATGTGGAGTGAAAATCTGACTAAAGATTGTGATGGAGAAAGGAAATGGTGAAAGGGACTTGATTGAGATAGAGAATGGGATTCTTAATAAAAAAAATTGAAGTCAAAGGCTATGGTGTACTACACCTATGGCCAGCCCCTTAAGGGGTATTTTCAATGTATTTTTCATTTTTTTTTTGGTATAAATGTATTTAGAATGTATTCTTGTATTTCCCTTTTCTTGTAAATTCATAAATACTTTTGGATGCATTGTTTTAATGAATTGTTTTAGTCTTGTATAATTAATGATAAGTAATTGTATTAGTGTATGAGTAGTGTCACTTATCATAATTTATTTATCTACTTAGTTGAATTAATCCTTCATATCGTAAATCGATCGGATTAATTGATTTCCCGATTTCATCGCACCGATGAATTTGATTCTCATTGAGTTGAATTTCCTTATGAACATTGTTAATCACTTTGATTAATTGCTAATGACCATTGATTAGGTTATAATTGGCTGGAAAATACTGATTAGGTCATAGTTGCTAACCTGGTTTAATGCCGGATGTTACAGTAGTTATAGGGGTTGCAATGCATAATTTCTAGTCAATTTCCTGGTGCATGAAAAAGACATCAAGTATTTGTGTTATTAGGATGACCATTCAATGTTAGATATCATTTGCAACATGTTTTATACATTTATTAGTGTTTTTTATCCATGACTTTGTTATCATTTCTTACATCAGTAAGTGTAACAAAATATAAACAATATCTAAAAATCTAGTCTAATGATATGATGCATGGTCACTTCATAACTGACATGCTATGTATAGTATCTTGCATTATAAACTATAGTAAAAAAAAACATCAACATAAAACGTACATCAAACTTTATTTGTAACAATAGAAATGCATGTTTCCTTTTTCAAAACAAATAATAAAATGCAACTAAAAAATCTTAGTATAAAACCTATCTAAAACATTATGTGCTATTTTTCACAGGACAATTTCGTGAATCATGTGAACACATTTCCCCACAGCTTTTGCATCGTCTTTTTGACTTCTTACTCTCACCAACAGATTTCTCACGAAGACCAATCAACCTCTTTGTTGTTCTACAACCTTTGTTTCGTATTCCACGTGGTACATGTATATTTATCTTATCCAGTTGTTGAATTCCGAACAACATTTCAATCCCATCTTTCCTAGTGAGTTCACGAGGGCAATCCCCATCTTCATGAACTTCAATGATCGTCTCTTTAAACTTGCTGAATATTAATTGTAGCTTCTCCGGTGAGCCTTTTAAATGCAAAATAACATTTCTTGCAAAAGACATGAACTCATTGGAAAGCTTATTATCTACCATAGCATTCCCAACTATATGATACCAAACTCTATTTAAATTTGTTGCTTCTTTGCACCAACGCTTTAAAATATCCTTTTTGGTATCACTTTATTGTCATTGACATTGAAAAAACAAAAAATATGTCGACAAACTATACCGATGTGAAAAAAACATAAGACAACTGCAATCGATCACTCCTTCATTCCCATTGTTAACAACCTGAATATATAAATATATATAGAATTAAAAGTATTCAGAATAATTCTATACAGAATAGTATAAGAAATGGAAAATTACAAAGAAAGGTAATATAAAACTCAAAAATTGACAATAAAGGTAATGTAAAATTTTTTAGGCCAAGAAAGATAATATAAAATTCAAATTTGACAAAAAGGGGTATTGATGACCAATTAAGAAGGTAAATTTTTAATTTTCTGTTCCCTTTTTTGGTAAAAGAATAATATTTGATTATCTTTCTTGGCTTAAAATTGGTATTTTATGTCCTATCTCGGTCAAAATAAAATTTTATATTACATTTCTCGGCAAAGAGAACTTTACAATACCTTTATTGTCAAATTTTGTATTTTATATTAACTTTCTTGGTAATTTTCCCTTAAAAAAATTATTATATACCATGTACTCCTTTGATGAATGTCTTCCATTGAACTTCTCTTTAATAATTGTTGTTTCAACCCCATTTTTCAGCATACTTGAAATCTGAACATACAATGAAAATGCCTGGTAATTTCTTCCTGTACAATCCCAAATATGTTACGCATGTACACATCATGAGCATGTCGTTCAATCCATTTGCAGCTTCTGTCAGTTTCATTTGAACATCCAAGGATGGCATTTTTATTTTTCTTGCCTCCTTGCCTGCAAGGGCTTTAGCAGCTTTAGCAGAAACTTCTTCCTTTTTCTCTCTTTCAAGGATCTCAAGCTGCTTTTGTTTCCACTTATAATAAGTCTCTAATGGAATGCCCATGTCTTCGGCCTGAGATTTGTCAAATTTTAGTTGAGCAGCCTTGAGAGAGTCAGTGTCCACAGAGGCTTTACCTTTCCCTTTTGTTGCTTTAGTCAGAATAGCTTCAGTTTCCTCCTCCTCTTCTTCTTCAGTTTGTTCCAAAATCAAGTGTCTCCTTTTGTTTGGCCTGTCCTCAGGAATGGATTCCTCCCCCTTAGATGGTGCATGGCTTGGAGATCCAACCTGATTAGATGGAGCAATGGTTGCAGAAACAGTTGAAGTACCTGCAGCATTGCAAGTTTGTAATTGTCCTGATGCTTGGATTACTGATGCTGATTTCTCCTTAGAGGGAGATGAAGATTTCTCCCCCTTTGACTTTGTCTTTGAGAAAGATTTAGACTTCTCCCCCTTTGAAGGAGATAACACAGAGCCATCAACAACAGTTCTGTCTGAAGGAACGAATCCAACATGCTGGACAGCAACAGGTTTTGGGGACATGTTTTGAACCAACCAGGCTATGCACTAAGAAAGCCAGGTTGTACTTAACTTCTGTCAGCTGGGTAACACAGGTTTGACGAGAAGAGAAATGAGAAGTGGCAAAGGATGTGAGATGGGAAATAACATCCCTCTCAGTGTCTGTGAACACCAAACTTTGAAGTTGTGCAAGAGTTAGTTCAAGGGACTCATGCATATCATCAAAGTTTGCGGCCACAGAGTTTTATAGGGATACCACTAAGGTATTTAGAGAGGCTAGTGTGGATGGCAGTGTGGCAGAACAGGTTTCAGCAAGAGCTGACAGCTGTTGAGAAACAGCTGCCAGGCTGGACATAGAGTCCTGTTGGTTAACAAGAATTGATGATAGAGAGGAGAAGACTAGTTGCAGCTGTGCAGTGAGTGCAAGCACCTGAGAAGAATGATCAGGTTGGGGAGCAGGGGTTGGAAAGGAAGTCTTGAACGAATCATGAAAACCTTTAAGCTGAGCAGACAAGGAGTCTGTATTAAGAGATGGGAGGGACGTCATAAAAGATTCCAAAGAACCAACTTTGTTGGACAGCACCAAACGTTGGTCCTTTAAAGAGACTTCCTTGGGGGAAAAGAGGTGTATGTGTTGACTGTTTGGATTGGGTTGATGGGGATGAGTGTGATGGTGAGGATTGAGGAGTATGGGGTTCACTAGAAGATGGTAAGGGTACTTTAGAGAGAATTTCCATAGCCTGGGCATAAGTTAAGTGACCCAACTTGGAAAAATCAATAGAACCTTCAGCAGTGGCTGTAGCTGCATCATGTGTGAAGGTATTGGGGATGGTGACCTTTCAGATGTTACTCACTTTTCCATGTTCAGAGTAGTCCCATCCACAAGTTGTAGGATTATTGGAATCTCATCCCTGCTTTGTTGGTCAAAAGAACCAACTTTGTTGTTGAGGCTCATCACCACTGAGGCGAAGAGAAAACTATAAGTTGGGGGGGAGATCCCTTCTGAACAGTGTTGCACCCACCTTTGGTTCTGCTACACCACTGAAGCATAGCAGATTGCCCATCTATTCTCCTCGGGCTGAGGTTAGTCATATTTGTCAGCAGCTGGAAGATGAAGTACTTCACTGAGAAGAGCAATAGTAATCTCAACTGTTTTGGTGGTTTTGAGAATGGTTCCCCTTATAGTTTTAGTAGAGGGATCATATGAGCAGGTATACCAGAATTCATAAACCATCTCCCAGTACATGACACCAGGAGAGGCTGTCATTGCATAATGCAGGGGATGGGCTTGCAGAAACTCCACCATTTGTTCATAATCTTTCCCAGTATAGTTCTTAGGAATTGTTAGATTTACAATGTAGTTGGTGGGTTTTATGGTTAACACGGTATTGACAGAAGGGTGCTTCTGAACATCATCATCAAGAAACATAGGAACAAGGGGGTTATTTTGGGATGCCATATAGGAAAGTAGAATAGATGCACGAGTTTGGACACTAAGTCTTTTTAGGGTTTATCAGGTGGTCATGGAGGCAGTAGGGAAGAAGAAGAAGATGAAACATTGATTTGAGTATTTATAGGATTTGATTGTGAGTGAGTAGGAGAGAGAAAGGTTTGGGCGTTTGATTTGAAATGTTACTAACGGAAAACAAAACGGTTTGCCATGTCAGCACGTTTATCAGACCAACTTGACCTTTTTAACCACTAATACACGTAACACACAGTTTCCGCAGTTAATTAAGATAAATAAATACATAATTTTGGTAACTTAAATGTGAAGTAATGTTAAATAAAAACTGATGTTCTTAGCTATTATTCAAAACCTGTGATGAACATGTTTCATTAAATACTGATCATTCAGTGAGCTGTTCATGAAACCTGTGCAGCTATATGAGAACACAATTCATTGTGAAACTTGTTCGATAGCTGAACAGGTTACAAGGCTTTGTCTTGTATGACAGAGTAACAAGTGAGCATGTTGTAGGTTTGTACAACAGAATAGGTTTATTAGAAAACTTACTTTGTCAAACCTGTTACATGTCCAAACTGTTCAAATTTCAAAAACTGGCTAAGTATAGAACAAGTACATGTCCTATCCAAGCTGTTCTGTAAAATTCTGGCAGATTTGAACAAGTAGCTTTTTGAACATCAATGACACTTAGTCAATTATATTTAACATACCCAGCTTGCTTACAAGGTAATTAAACCTGTTTTCAGCAAGAGGTTCGGTGAAAATGTCTGCAAGCTGTTCTTTTGTGGAGACAAAACTTACCTCCACATTACCTTTTTGGATGTGATACCTTATGAAGTGATGTCTGACCTCAATATGATTTGTTCTAGAGTGGAAGTTAGGATTGTTGGAGATAGCTATGGCACTTGTATTATCATAGAGAACAGGAATTTTCCTATATACAAGGCCATAATCTTCAAGCTGATGTTGCATCCACAGAACCTGCCAACAGCAGCTCCCAGCAGCAATGTGCTCAGCTTCAGCAATAGAAGTAGAAACAGAATTCTGCTTCTTGCTGCACCAATTGATCAACTTTCCACCAAGGAGTTGACTTCCACCAGTTCTGATCTTTCTGTCTAGCCTGCAACCTGCAAAATCAGAATCTGAATAACCTATTAGTTCAAGGCTGGAGTCTTTGGGATATCAAAGACCCAAACTTGGTGTACCCTTTAGTATCTAAAGATCCTTTTTACAACAGCTAGATGTGATTCCTTTGGATTAGCTTGAAACCTGGCACAAAAACAGGTAGCAAACATGATATCTGGTCTACTAGCAGTTAGCAAGCTCCGAATCATGCCTCTGTAAGCTGTTACTGAAACAGCTTTTCACAACTGCCTTGGTTGCCATTGAGGTTTTCATGGGAGAACTTTGATCAAATTTAAACTTTTCAAAGATCCAATGTATACTTTTTTTGATTTATGAAAATTCCATTTGAGTTTTGTTTAACCTGTAATCCTAAACAAAACGTAAGTTCACGCATCATGCTCATTTAATATTTAGATTTCATGAGCAGTGAAAAATAAATACATAACGGTTCATTAGTTTAACCAAATATTATGTCATCCGCATAAATTTGAACAAGCATAATAACAGTTTTTACCTTTTTTATGAACAATGTGGTATCCACTTTACCTCTGGAATAACCATTGCTCATAAGGAAATCAGTAAAAGTATCAAACCAGGCTCTTGGGGCTTGTTTCAAACCATAGAGACCTTTGTCCAACTTATAGACAAAACCTGGATGTTGTTCACTTTCAAAACCTGGAGGCTACTTGACATATACTTTCTTTGGCTCCATTAGGGACACAAAACTAGAAAACATACAAAAGTTTCCCAGGCTGTCGCACCTTGTTTGCACACCTTTGTTAATGTCACCAATTATTTGATCATTGTAGTGACACCTGATCCACTTAGGATCATGTTTCAATATAGATTCTCCTGTACCAGTTTCATTCTCCCCTGGTCTTGTAGAACAGCTCTCATGATTTTCAGACAAACTGATATCTTGACCCTGTTCACCCATTATGAACGAATCATCAATGTTGAACACACTAGCAGAGGATTCAGGGAAATCAGCATTGATTGGTTCCGGACATGGAGCATTAAGTATATCAGTACACTTATTCACACAGGGTTAACAGGTTCCACTCTGGGTGATGTGGAAGCTTATGAGTCCTTTATCTCATCATTGGAATGTATAGGTCCCAAAAGATTTCCGTAGTATGTTGCTCTAAGCTGTAGATTGGAATGTATATTATCAACAACTGTTAATTACAAACAAGCCTGAACTGTGGAATGGTTCAGGCTGAGATGACAGATACAACAGATGTTTAACTAATCTAAGACACGCTCAGACTAGATACAATGAATACAATCACTAAGATGAACTCACTATTGACAAGACAGACAGACGGACAGCTTGAACAACAACAAATTGGACACACTTTACTGTTTTATTCAAGCAGACTTGCATGCATGAAAACACACTTCTTGGCACGTTCTGAATATCACGCTCTTGGTTATCTCACATTCCTTAGAAGCTTCCTTTTATACTATCACTGAGAATCTCAGTGAAGCTTCCTCATTGGACATAGAGATAGTGGGATGTCTTTCCAAAAAGACAAAACAACTTTTCTGCACGTTTGGACAAAGCATAATTGTCTTTACATTGCAGAATATTTGTCTTTACCTTTTTGTCTCTGTTGTAGAAGGCTTTAACCAAAAGAAGAATGTCAACTTTAAACCTTTCATCTTCTGATATGGCCATTTTGATATAAGAAATGGTCTGTCACCCATTTCAAATATCCACTTTGTCTTCATGTAACAGAACAGCGTAGGCAGTCTTTGCAGCTTCTGTTTTTCCACTTTGTCTTCGACTTTGTAAAATGATCTTGTAGTCCAAAACAATACACGAGGACATGGAAACATATTCCATAAAGTGTTTAGCATGTTCATGAAGAACAGGTTCTATTCACAAAGAACAGTACACTTAGAATTTGTCCAAACTGCTTAACAGGTTAGAGCAGCGTAGACAGTTTATGTCCAGCCTGCTCAACAGAGTAGAATAACTTGGACAATCTGCCTTAGTTGCAACATATGCAGCAACGTAAACAACTTTGACTAATATTGCAAATCACTTATCAGGTTTCAATAAGGCATTAACAGGCCTTAAATTATACCTTTAAGTGCATCAAACAGGTTTGATTAATAATCTCCCCCTAAGATGTAGAACATGTTTGACTGAGGCCTTTTTATGCCTAACAATCTCCCCCTATTTGCAATAATCAGTCTAAGCTGACTCTATCAATAATCACTATATATTTTTACAATACACTTTGTTGAAATGAAATTAAAACATTAAAGTAAAGTAAAAGATCAGTTTATATATACACTGATATTGATTGCAAACAACATATGTTTTTCCAAAAGTGCAACTAATGTACTAAAGTAGATTACAACTGATGTAATAAGAAAATTACAACTAGTGTAATGAAGTACAACATATGTACTGGAATAAGTTTCATCAAATTTGGACTGTTGATGGTGGGAGCAAATAATGACAAGCCTGTCCAACTTATGGACAACTTCAATTCTTCATTTACTTAGCAGTAGATGGACCTTCAAGCTGTTGTGCTCTTCCTACGAATATTTGATCAAAATGCTCCCTGGTCTCCTCAATTTCCTCCATTTCATTTCTGTGGAACATAAAGTTAGGACGTTGAAGCTCTCCTCTCTCATAGAAGCCTTTGAGTTGTTCCCAGATAGCTGCTCTCCATCTTGAAGATTAATTGAAGGAGTTGGCAAGTCTAAAAGCTACAAGCTGCTTAAGACCAACCTTATGCAGATCAGATGCTATCTAGAAACACATTTTCTTTGTTAGTGGATCTACAAAAAATACCCCAAACTCAGGCTCTTCTATAAGCTTGTCTTTCTCAAGTTCCACTCCTCTAGGCAGGCTGTGATTCACTCCATTGATCTCAACAGCTAGGATGCCTTGATCAAGCATAATCAGGAGTTCTTCCAGCTCAGTATCCTTCCTCTTTATCTTGGGCTTGATCTTGGGTTCAACCACTGAGGTATCCTTAATTTCACCTTCAAGGATCAAGCCTAGGTGTTTAACTCTTTCCATCAAAGTCTTGACATATGTCCGGACAGTCTTGACAGTTTCAGATTTAGACTGACTTAGGGCAACTGCAAGTTCAACCCACTCTCTGTACCCCATGCAAGCAACATTACTTTGTTCATATGCTTCCAGTTCTGGGCCTTCAGCACCTAGCCTGGTTATCTGGATCTTCCACTGTTTGTCATTCTTTGAAATGGGGACAGCTTTGATAATTGTTTCTTTGGCAAGCTTTCTGTTGGCAACATCAAAGAATTTCTTCCTTGCCAAGTTGTCAAAGTGTGTTTGGGCTCTTGTTGAGGAGGATGTTGACTTTGATTTGATCACAGAGACCTGAGCACCCTTTCCTTTCTCTCCCTCTTTCTCAGTTACTGACTCATTGGCAACCTCTAGCAATTTCAGTTGAACATCCAAGGAAGGCATTTTAGCTTTTATTGCCTCCTTGTATGCAAAGGCCTTTACAGCTTTAGCAGAGGCTTCTTTTCTCTTTTGCCTTTGTAGAATCTGAAGCTATTCTTCTTTGAAATTATAATAAATCTCCATAGGGAGACCCATGTCTTTGGCCCGAGCCTTATAAAACTTGAGTTGAGCAGCCTTGAGATAGTCAGTGTCCACTGAAGCTTTTCTCTACCCTTTAGCTGTTGTGGTTATGACAGCTTCAGTTTCCTCTTCATCTTCTTCTTCAGTTTGCTCCAAGATCCGATTTCTCCTTCTCCTTGGCCTGTCCCAAGGGATGGATTCCTCCCCCTTAGATGGTGTAGGGTGTGGAGATCCAACTTGAGTAGTCTGAGCAGCTTCAGTAGTTTTGGAAACATCTGTAGCAGGACTTGTTTGGGAAAGACCTGCTGCTTGTCCCACGGATGCTGATTTCTCCTTAGAGGGAGATGGAGATTTCTCCCCCCTTAGACTTGGTCTTTGAGGCAGATAACTTCTCCCCCTTTGAAGGAGATGGCACAGAGCCTTCAACAATGGGTCTCCATGAAGGAACAAATCCAGCAGGCTGGGCAGCAAGTTTGGAACCAATAAGGCTATGCACTAAGAAAGCCAAGTTGTCCTTAACCTTTGCAAGTTGGGTAACATAGGTTTGAAGAGAGGTAGAGTGGGAAATAGCAAGGGATGACAACTGAGCAATAGCTTCCTTTTCAGAAGCTGTGAACACCAAACTTTGAAGCTGTGCAAGATTGATTTCAAGAGAATCTTGCATATCATCAAAGTTTGATGACACAGAATTGGACAGAGAGACCACTAAGGTGTTCAAGCAGGCCAGAGTGAAAGGGAGAGTATTTGTGCAAGTATCAAGAAGAGCTGATAGCATCTGGGAAACAGCTGACAGTGAGGACACAGAGTCCTGTTGGGAAGAAAGAATTGTTGAGAGGGTGGAGGATAGTGTTTGCAGCTGTGCAGTGAGTGCAAACAGCTGAGAGGATTGATCAGCTTGGGGAGCAGAGGTTGGAAAAGAAATTCTGAACGAATCAAGGAACCCCTGAAGCTGAGCAGACACAGAGTCTGATATGATAGAAGGTAGGGAGGTCATGGAAGTTTTCAAAGAACCAACTTTGTAGGTCAGCAAAGACAACTGATCCATCAAAGGAAGATCTTTGGGGGATGGAGGAGTGTGGGTTGATTGTTTGGATTGAGTAGATGGTGAGGAATGTGAGGGTGAAGGAGAGGATGTAGGAGTTTGTGGATTGGTGGGGGAAGGCATGGAGACTTTGGAGAGTAATTCCATAGCCTGGGCATAAGTGAGATGACCCAGCTTGGAAGGGTCACGGGAACCTTCAGTACATGCTATATCTGCATCATGAGGTGAAGTGGTAGGAGTTGGTGGCCTCTCAGATGCTGCTTTTATTGTAGAACCTTCATCAAGACCTTGGTTTTCAGGCACCTCTTCATGAGGAGAAGGGATGTGCATTTCAACATCATCAGTGGTGAAACCTGATGGTTGAATGTGCACTTGGGGTGCAGCCTCACCAGAGGGATGGTGTATTCCCTCAGGTTCATCAGCCTGGGTTGATGGTCCTTCAATAGTTGTTCGGTGTAGAACAAATGCATCACCAAGAACAAAAGTTTGAGGCTGCTCTACTGGATGTTCTGTTCCAGCAGCTTTGACACCTCGTGCAGACTCAAATGGTGTAAGAGAAGTATGAAGTGGAGACTGTGTGGACTAATTATAGAGTGGAGTGGACTCCTGTCTTTCAATATCATCAGCCTATTGGGAGGCTGGGATAGTGGATGTGGTAGTCTCCTTTTGTACAACTGGTTCCTTTTGGGAGGAACCAGAGGATCTTAACTGACTCTGGGTGGACTCTTTTTGGAGTGAAGCCTGCTCCAAATGTGCTGAACTTTCTCCCAAAATAGGAGAGGCAGCAGGGGTTGCTTCTTTTTAAACTGACTCCTGTTGGGAGGGGTCAAAGAGGCTAGTTTGGGATAATGGTTTCTTTTTGGCTAGGGATTTGCGTTGGTTATATGATTTGAGGGATGAAGTGGAGGATGGATGTTGTGGGGAAGTGATGAAGGTTCTGTTTGGACTGGAGGTGAGACTGGGTCAGAAACAGGAGGTTAACCTGTTCCATGGTCTCAGTTGCCATAGAGGGACCAGCCACAAAGGCTTCAGGTTTAAAAAATGAACCAGGGTGAGGAGTCTGCTCCCCCTCTGTCAAGATCAAAATCACTACCCAAGATTAACTGGTTTGAACCAATCAGAGTATAAACCAATAAGCTTGTATTGAATCAAAGTCCAATTAAGAAGTTTGCGGAATAACACTTAACTGTTTCTAGAAAAGCTTTCAAAACAAATAACATATAAGTATAATCAATAATCAAAGATCACTTGTATTGCCAAACTCAATGATTACAATCACCTCTAATCTGTTTGATTAGACGAAGAACACAGATTGTTCTTAGGGTTTTACAACCTTAGAGGCTTATGAAAACTTAATCAGAAAAGCAATTACAATTGAAATTAAACTTGTACGTGCAACCTTACAATAGAAAACCTATTCTATGTATATATAATGCCTTCTGATTTGTTTCATTGAGAAACTTAGATTTCTCTGGTAGTAGATATGCTTGAATCTTTGAATATATATCTTTTCCTGAATTTCAGCACTTTCTGTTTATTGAGCTGTTGAGCAGCTTGAAGTCTATCTGTTGAGCAGCTTGAGTTTGAACACTGGCAGCTTGAACTTTTGAACTAGCAGCTCGAACTTCTTCAACTAACAGCTTGAACTTTGTAATTACACAGACAATCTACTAACAGTTTGAGAAATCTAACTAACAGCTTGACATACTTAGAATATTTCCCAACACCCTCAGCCACTGATGCTGATTGGACAGACTTAGACTTAACTGTTCATGTAACAGAACAGTGTAGGCAGTCTTTGCAGCTTCTATTTTTCTACTTTGTCTTCGACTTTGTAAACTGATCTTGTAGTCTAAAACAATACATGACGACATGGAAACATATTCCATAAAGTGTTTAGCCTGTTCACAAAGAACAAGTTTTGTTCACAAAGAACAGTTTACTTAGAATTTGTCCAAACTGCTCAACAGGTTAGAGCAGTGTAGACAGTTTATGTCTAGCCTGTTCAGTAGAACAGCTTGGACAAATGGCCTTAGTTGCAACATATGCAGCAGGGTAAACAGCTTTGACTAATATTGCAAATCGCTTATCAGGTTTCAATAAGGCATTAACAGGCCTTAAATTATACCTTCAAGTGCATCAAACAGGTTTGATTAATAATCTCCCCCTAAGATGTAGAACAGGTTTGACTGAGGTCTTTTTTTGCCTAACAGTCTGCATAAGATCATCAAAACTGAAATCTCCTTAAACTGATTTAGGAGCAGCTTTTGGAGAAGCATTCTTGGACTCTTCAAAGGTGTCTTTTATAGATTCATCTATCACCTTTCTTTTAAAGTTGTATACTCCGAAGGCTTTAGAAATAGTTAAGTATCCAACAAACACACCTTCATCATCTTTGTGTTCAAATTTAGCCAGCTGGTCCCTTTGATTCAGGATGAAACAGGGACATCCAAACACATGGAAATAACTTATATTTGGCTTTCTCCCTTTGAGTAATTTCATAAGGAATCTTATTGAACCTTTTCATCACCAAGGATCTGTTTTGAATGAAGCAGGGAGTATTGACAACTTCAGCCCAGAATGATGAAGGCAAACCGGATGCACACAACATGGTTCTAGCAGCTTCAATGAGGGTTCTGTTCCTCCTTTCAGCAACTTCATTTTGTTGTGGAGTGCTTACAGCTGAAAAGTTTTAAGAAATCCCTTTTTCATCACAGAAGGCCTCAAGAGTACTGTTTTTGAATTTAGTACCATTTTCGAATTTAGTACCATGATCACTTCTAAGCTGTTTGACTTGGGCAGAGTTCAGAACTTCCATCTTCTTGATAAATCCAATAATCTTTCTGGGAGCCTCTCCTTTGGTCTTTAGGAAGATTACCCATGTAAACCTGGAAAACTCATCAACCATTACTATAGTGTATCTTCTACCTTCTAGACTTGAGACACTGACAGGTCCAAACAAGTCCATATGGATTAATAAGAGAGGTGTATCAATAGAGAAATTATGTTTGGATTTAAAAGATGTTTTTCTTTGCTTACCCTTCTCACAAGCAGTGCAGAGTTCATCCTCAAACCTGTTACCAACTCTTACTTACAGAGTTTGTTTATATTCTTGAAGTTCGGATTTGATAACCTTTTGTGCCACAACCAGTTGAGGTCTGCATTGCTCCTTTAGATGTTACAGGTTTCAGTTGTTGGATCAGCAGAGTTCATATCTACAACACAATTTTGCATTGGGCATCCAGTATGTACCCCAAGTTCTCATCAAAGTTAACATTGTAGCCAGCATCACAAAGTTGACTAATGCTAACAAGGTTATGTTTTAGCCCAGACACATAGGCTACTTTGTTGAATATTGCAGCACCAGTTTGAAGGGTTCTATATCCTTCTGTGGATCCCTGAACATTGTCACCAAAGGTGACCTTTGGGCCTTTTTCAGGCTTTAGATCACTCAGAAAATCTTTGCAACCTATCATGTGACCAAAGCAGCCGCTGTCCAAGTACCAAACCTGACTTGGTTATTTAACCTGTAGAGTGACATGGGAAATATTAGTTTTTAGGGGAACTCGTCATAAGGATGAGTTCTCTTTCTTCATCAACATTTGTTGATGGACCACTAAGATCGACACTAATAATCCCAATTTGAATTGTATCAGCTGAGATACTCTCATCAATGACAATGTTACTTCCAACACTGGAGGCTTTTGCAATGTTGGAGCTAGCAGTGTCAACTGGCCTTATGTTCTTAGTTTCATGACAATATTTGCCCATATGAGTCTTCTTTCCACATTTGTAACATTTTCTCTTTTTGGACTTTTTGGAAGGAGTACTCCAAGAAATACATTTTGGTTTATCTCTGTTGGGTTTCTCAACGGGTTTTAACAGATTTTCACTTGTTTTAGAATAACCAACAGCTTGGGTGGAAGGTACAACAGCAACAGCTTTGCCTGTGTCCTCTATCCTCTTTTTTAGAGGACAGAGATCAAACACAAGTTATTTGATTGTCTTTTGTCTTACACAGGTTTGGGAAACTTATTCCCTGTTTTCATAGATTGAGCAATGGTTTTGCCTTTATAGAGATGTGATGACGGTTGCCTATGAACATGATCATTACTTCTGGCTTTAACAAAAGATTTTCCTTCATTTATAACCAGCTTTCCACTATGATTTAAAAACTTATTTGAAATCACAACAGATTTGCTTCCAACATGAGACTTACCCCTGTTGAAAGTAGGCTGCTTTTCTTTTTAAAACTTTTTCTCAAAATGTTCAGCATTAAAAGGATTAACCGGTTTCTTGCCATCAGATTTATATTCAAAACCTGTCTGATTGACAGGCTTAGTGGCCAAAGCTGCAGTTTTAACTTGTTTTCCCTTCTTTTGTCTATGCGAACTGGCTAGGTACTTAGCAGGCTGGTTTGATGGAGAACACATTCCATCATCAGCCTTTGTAGCTTTTTCACATAAACTGTCAGTGTTTTGAGGCCTGACAAACCTGTTTGTTGAGACCAGCTTTCCATTTACTTTTTGGATAAAAGTATTTGGAAGCTCACCCAGAGAATATAAGTCTTTTTCAAGATTATTGATCTCAACAATTGAAGTTGCTGTATCAAGATCTCCTCCACGATAGGCTTATATTTGAGCAGGAATCTGTTGACTGATACAATGACTGACTCTCTTAGCCGAATGACACCAAGAGTCAACAATTTTTTGAAGCTTGGCATGCTTTGAGTCTGTTTCTCTCTTTTCTTCTAATAAAATGATGTTGATGTGGTTTACTTCATTAAGTTCAGTTTTCAACTCATAAAAACTGTTCAGTTCATTAGTTTTTATTTCAAGATTAGATTTTAGCTTAGAGATTTCAGACTTCAAAGCATCATGCTTCTCAACAGCAGCTTTAAAATCAACAAGTAAATAATCAAACATTTTAACTTTTTCTTCAGAGTTGTAATCCCTAAAGTTTTGTACCTTATACATCATGGTGGGATTCCAGTTCTCTAAAGTGCTGACAGCTTCAGCTTCAGCCATGTCCTGTTTAAAGTTGCTTGTTAAGGGGGCATTAGTATCAGCCATCAGACAGTTGTTGTCTTCTACATAAGATGATGAATCAGACTCCTCCCAGTCACAGGTTTCGGCCATAAGTCCATTCTGCTTGTTAGAAGCCACAGAGTCTTCTAACTTTTTCAGCTTTGCCATGACCATTAGGTACTTAACCTGGTAGCCATCATCTTTGTTTGTCTTGTATGGTTTGGAGAAAGAGCCAACAGCTGTAGACACACAGTCAGAAGCTATATGACTTGTTTTACCACATTTAAAGCACTCAGCCTTGGTTTTGCCAAATGCCTTCTTTTTTATGGCACCTGATTTATTTTGCAGCATCTTACCACCAAACCTCCTCTAATTGAATTTTCTGACAAGCATGGCAATCATTTGTTCATCATCAAACTCAGTAAGATCTTCACAGTCCTCTTCTTCAGATATTTCCTCCATTTCATCATCAGCCTGTTGATCAGGTTGTGTGAACACATCACACACCTGATTAACAGGTTGTCTCACGCTAGCCACTAAAGCTACACCTCTTTTGGACATTTATAAGGCATTTCTCTTCTGTTGCCTTGGTTGTTCACCATTTAACAAGGATCCATAAAGATTTACACCATGCCTCTGATGGTACCTAAGTTTCTGAGGATAGTAGAGAAGAAATTCCATTCCTCAGGAAGTATGTCCAGAAACTCTTTCACCAAAGTTAAGTTGTCTTAAGATCCCAACAGTTTTGAGATCATTTATCAAGGCAGTTTACTTGGTGTAGGTTTCAGTGAGTGTCTCCTTTGGCTTCGCAAATAATAGTTCATATTTGTAACATCCGGCACTAAACCAGGTTAGCAACAATGACCTAATCTGTATTTAATAGCCAATTATAACCTAATCAGTGGTCATTAGAAATTAATCAAGTGATTAACAAGGTTTATTAGAAAATTCAACTCAATTAGAATCAAATTCATCGGGCGATGAATCGGGAAATCAATTAATCCGATCAATTTACGATATGAGGGATTAATTCAACTAAGTACATAATTAAATTATGATTAGTGACACTAATCATACACTAATACAATTACTTAACATTAATTATGCAAGACTAAAACAATTCATTAAAACAATGCATCCATAAGTATTTAAAAAATTACAAGAAAAGGGAAATACAAGAATACATTTATAAATACATATATACAAAAAAAAATGTAAATACATGTATAAATACATGCATGGCCGGCCCTTAGGCCATGTGATGTATTAGAAGTTGACTTTTATTTAAATAATATTACTTTAAACACCATCATTTTGTTTAAAAGTGCACTCAACTTTTGTCTCCCATGCCTTTCATCATTTGAAAGACCAAATTTCCTCTATAAATAGGGAAGTCTTTCATTCATTTTAAACACACCAAAACCTTCTTTTCTCTCCTCAAAGATCCGGCCATATACACATTCACATCACAAAATTCTTCATTCAAGTGTTCTTGGTGTTCTTCAAGAGTTTTGGTGTATATCTTGCAAAGGATTTCAACCTCTACTCAAAATCATATTCTAAATACTTCAAAGTAAGTAAATACTAACTTATTTCATCATACATTTATGTTTATATAAGTCTTGCATAATATATATAATCACCAACAACAACAAGTTTCATAAAAACTCAAGTTTATAAGTTTCTAGTTTTTATTTTTAAGTTGTTTCTTTAAATGTGCATATGAATATATGAACACATTATAAACATGTTAATATTATGAAAACATGTGTTATATATGTGTTATATAACTTTTACAACTTTTATACAAGTAGTCTTTGAATAAACAACAAGAATCATAAGTTGTTTCAAGTTTATAAACTACGGAATTTCGGCAGAAAATTTATATCGACTTTGAAAAATCATAACTAATTCATAACTCAACGAAATGAGTTGATTCTTGTCTCAAAAGTTAGATCTATGTCTTAACTATAGATCTGTAATTTTTCATAATTTATTTTGAAGTTTAAGACCTCCAGAAATTGTTTGGGAAACCGAAAGTTTGACAGCTCAAAAATGGCCAACATAGGGTTTTTAACGAGCTTTTTCACCAACCTAAACATCTCGAAAAATGGCCGTTCTTGATTCTAAAAATCCTTTGTATATAGTAGTTTAATATCCTAGAAAACCAAAGTCTAAAACATTTTGGAGCTTGGTCAAAAACAGCCTCAAAGTAGGCCGAAAAACCTCCGAAAAAGCTGGAAAATTATATATATATATATATATATATATATATATATATATATATATATATATATATATATATATATATATATATATATATAAACTTGACGTTTTAAGCAAATTTTATTTATAAACTTGTAATGTTGGGTGATTTAAGACATAAAAATCTATAAATATATATATATATCATCATATATTAAAGATATTAAGTCCTTATTATCATTTAGGACCCGTTTAATCTCGCTCGGTGCATCATCCGTCACTTTACGCTAAAAAGCACTTTACGCTAGTTTTTACCATCACACGCTCGGTGAGTTCTCATAGCCCCTATTTTCACACAGTTATGTTTTGGGGATGAAATACATGCTTCGTTTTTATATGGACACGGAAATATTTTCATTTCTATTATATATTACACATGTGGTTCCATTAGCTCTGATGTCATGAACCGTTAATTACATTTATTTGTCAGCGCGAATATATTGTGGATAGATCTATTGGGAGTCATGTCCCCCACTCGGGTTAGTCGGATTGGCTAACAGCGGGTGCATATATATTCAACAAACGGTATTACGTATGGGAATACTGCATAGGGCAAACTCATTTTAAATTAAGCTTCGGTTGCATGATGGTTATATGTAATACATAACAAGGAATTTATGATTTTATAAATTCAATCTCTATTATTGTTGTCCATACAAGTCAGATTTACGTGTAAACCTATGAGCTCACCAACAATTTTTGTTGACGTATTTTAGCGTGTATTTTCAGGAAATTAAGGCAAGTATGCCTTCGGGCGTATTTTACTTTCAAGCTTCCGCATCCATGGAGTCGCATGCATGTTCAAAATTAACGGAGATTTAACTGCATTATTTTGGATATTTTAATTATGTAATTAAATCTCTGTATTTGTGCGAACTTCATTTCTCATATCAGACTATGTAAAACATTGCTATGCTTTAAAGCTTTAACGATGTATTTTAAAAACGTCCATATAGTGGTCGTTCATTATGATTATGGTTACACTTCCGCACTCGTCGCGCCTCGCTGCCAACCGGGGTAACGAGGTGTGACAGACTGGTATCAGAGCCATAGTTATAGTGAACTAGGTTGCATTAGTACCTAGACTATAACTGTTACAAAAACTAAACTTTCTTCAAGAACTGTGAACACCTATATGGACCCTGATGACAATAACATGTCGAAATTCACCCCTAGGGAAAGGGTGTGGCTAGCACAGCGGGAGTCTATCCCGGTACCTGCCTATCAGCCAAGCCTGTCGCAGTAGTAACAGGCGAACGTAAGACAGTGGGAATGGATGCCTCACACTCTCCAAGAGTGAAAAACCAAGGAAGGGATCCCAAGCCAGATAGAAACACCATCTTCTTCTCAAGTGCCGACACATACCCAGAAACCTACATAACAAACGATGCCTCTGTTGGTGGCAAGGGCCTCCAGACACGACCCCCAATTTCGACAAAAACCACCAAGAGGTCGGTGAGATCTTTGCAAAGACTAAGCAGGAGGCAATGAAAACCATCAATAAATCTTAGGCCAACCAGAATACCCCAGCAATTCAACAAGACGGAATAGACAAATTGTGACAGCGCCTAGCAGAGCGCAAAGCCCGTAATGCAGAAATTACCCAATGATTTAACGCTCTGGAGTATGAGGAAATCCCAGAGACATCTCATACTTAGTACCCTTCTACCATTTTATAGTATTTATCTAGGCTATACTATCTGATGTATCTTAGGGTAAGTAATGTTTAAGAATTTATCAGAAAATTCTGACCAATATCATATACAAAGATTAAGTATCAAGAACTTTGATGAGGAATTAAGTTTTAACAACAACTCTGCGTAGGAGAAGATAAAGCTATGACTATCTGCCTAAGAAATTTCAAACCCGTAGACTTATCCTCTTCTTACCCCATTAGATACCACTTATGCATTTCTACTATTTGATACTGGTGCTGATAGGAGCTTTATATCCACTAATTTCACTAAGCAGATAAATTCCATTAAGTGTTACTTATGCTATTGAGGTTGATGACAGTGAGACGCTTAAGACAAATAATATAAGTCGAGGATGCTTCTTAGAATTAGTAGGCCGACTCTTTGAAACAGACTTGATACCCCTCAAACTGGGAAGTGTTTACGTGGTCATAGGCATGGATTGGCTACCGAAAATCGTGTGGAAATAGTATGCAACAAGAACACAGTTCATATACCTTTAGCCAATAAGAAGGTCCTTACTGTCCAAGGCAAAGCAAGAAATACCAAAAGAAGCATCATCTCTAGCATTAGGACCCTAAAGTGTTGATAGAAAGGGATCCAAAGGGAAAGCAGCTCGAATATATTCTTATTATTTACGGTTACCCCAAAGGTTTTCCAGAACACTTACCTGAACTCCCAACATCGAGGCAAGTCAAATTCAAAAATAGGCCTAGTATCAGGTGCGGTACCAGTGGCTCGAGCACCATGCCGATTAGCCCCATCAATAGTGTAAGAATCGTCCAACCAACTGTAGGAGCTCTTAGATAAAAGGTTTATCAAATCGAGTTCCTCGCTTTGGAGGAGCCCCAGTTTTGTTCATAAAGGAGAAGGATGGAACTTTCGGGATGTGCATCAATTACCAAGAGTTAAATAAGCTAAAAGAACCAATACCCACTTCCAAGGATCGATGACTTGTTTGGCAAACTCCAAGCATTAAGCTTCTATTCGAAGATCGACCTAAGGTCTGGTTATCATCAGGTTAGAGTTCACAGGAAAGGTATTCCAAAGACAGCTTTCAGATTCCGTTTCGGTCATCGTAAATTCCTATTAATGACGTTTGAATTAACCACGGTACTCATGGACCTCATCGGGTGTGCAAACCTTATCTAGGCAAATTCGTGATTGTATTCATGAATGACTTTTAATCTACTCACAAAACAAGGAGGACCAGAGCAAACATTTAAGACTAATTCTAGAGTTGTTGAAGAAGGAACAACTATAAGCCAAGCTTTCTAAGTTTGACTAAGATAGGTGAAATTTCTCGATTACGTGATCAATAGTAAAAGGATCCAAGTCGACCCTGCAAAGATCGAGGCTATCAAGAATTGGTCAACTCTTAGAACCCCCATAGAGATACGACAGTCCTTAAGACTTGCCACTTATTATAGGCAATTATCAAAAATTTCTCAAAGATCACCGGAGCTCTAATAGAACTGACCCGAAAAGACATTAAGTATGATTGGGGCGAGGATCAGGAGACATCATATCAGTTATTAAAGCACAAACTGCGCAGTACGATTATTTTATCCAAGAGAAGCAAGAAATTTGTAGATTACTGTGACGCTTCACACAATGGGTTGATATAGAAAGATAGAGTCATAGCTTATGCTTTATGAAAACTTAAGGTTCACTAGGTGATTTACACAACGCATGATCTGGATCTTGAAGCAGTAGTCTTTATCCTTGGAGACATTAGTTGTACGGTATGAAGTGTATTGTATTCACAGACCATAAGAGCCTCCAACACACCTTGAACCAGAAAGAGTCGAATACGAAGTAGTACCGTTGGATGGAACTAATAAGTAATTGCAACCGTGAAAATTCTTTACACCTGAGGAAAACTAGTGAGCGAAGCCGTTAAGAGTACAAGTGGATAAATAGTTTAGGATAAGGGCTAATAAAAATCGATATTTCATGAATAGAATCTGATTACTCTGTTTGGTGGAATAAGAAAGCTGGCTATGGATAAAGGACACAAATTAAGATATGTCGTTCACCCCGGATCCGATAAAATGTATCATGACCTTAAGGAGCTATACGGGTGGCCTATCATGAAGAATGACATTGCCACATCTGTCAGGAAATTCGTAACATGCTCCAAAGTTAAGATAAAACATCAGAAACCATTTGGGTAATAGTCGACCACCTAACAAAATCCGCGCATTCCTACCAATCAAGAAGAACATCAGGATGAATAAGCTAGTCCAAACGTACCTCAAGGAAGTCGTCTCCGGACACGGTGCCTATTATAATCATTTCAGAAATGGATAGCAGATCTACATCTGAGTTTTTGGCAATTATTACAGCAAGCTTTGGATAGAAACTTAGACATGAAGTACCACATATCACCCTCAGGCCGATGGTCAGAATAATAGAACGATCGAAACCCTAGAACACACATTAAGAGCCTATGTAATGGATACTCAATTACCTTAGTGGAATTATCGTACTACAATAGCTATCACTCAAGTATTGAAGCTGCTCCGTTTGAGGCCCTCTATGGGCAAAAGTGTCGATCACCGATTTATCAGGAAGAAGTGGGAAATGGCCAAATCACTGGCGTTAAGATCATTCACGAAACTACTGAAAGGATTATACAGATACGAAACTGACTAAAAGTTGCCTGCGATTGTAAGAAAGTTATGCAGATGAAAATAGAAAATCCCTTGAGTTCTAACTAGGAGAACGAGTACTGATGAAAGTCTCGCCATGGAAGGGCGTGACACGATTTGGGAAACATGGATAATTAAACCCTCGATACATTGGCAATCCAAAGTCCTAAAAGGAATTGGACTCGTAACTTATCACTTAGAGTTACCCCAGAGCTTAGCAGCAAGCACAATACCTCCCACGTGTCCAATTTTAAGAAGTGTCTGGCTGATTAATCACTCGTTATACCCATGGACGAGTTGGAATTAGACGATAAGTTGAACTTCATTGAACAACCTGTAGAAATAATGGACCAAGAAGTCAAGAAACTAAAGCACAGTCGGATCCCGATAATAAAAGTCAGATGGAACTCTAAGCGAGGTCCTGAGTTTACGTGGGAATGCGAAGATCAGTTCCGGGAAAAATACCCTCACCTGTTCTCAAGTACTCAAGAAGTGGAGAACACGAGCTAACTTCGGGACGAAATTCCCTTAACAGGGGGAGACTGTAACATCCGACACTAAACCAGGTTAGCAACAATGACCTAATCTGTATTTAATAGACAATTATAACCTAATCAGTGGTCATTAGAAATTAATCAAGTGATTAACAAGGTTTATTAGAAAATTCAACTCAATTAGAATCAAATTCATCGGTGCGATGAATCTGGAAATCAATTAATCCGATCAATTTACGATATGAGGGATTAATTCAATTAAGTACATAATTAAATTATAATTAGTGACACTAATCATACACTAATACAATTACTTAACATTAATTATGCAAAACTAAAACAAGTCATTAAAACAATGCATCCATAAGTATTTAAAAAATTACAAGAAAAGGGAAATACAAGAATACATTTCTAAATACATTTATACAAAAAAAATGTAAATACATGTATAAATACATGCATGGCCGGCCCTTAGGCCATGTGATGTATTAGAAGTTGACTTTATTTAAATAATATTACTTTAAACACCATCATTTTGTTTAAAAGTGCACTCAACTTTTGTCTCCCATGTCTTTCATCATTTGAAAGACCAAATTTCCTCTATAAATAGGGAAGTCTTTCATTCATTTTAAACACACCAAAACCTTATTTTCTCTCCTCAAAGATCCGGCCATATACACATTCACATCACAAAATTCTTCATTCAAGTATTCTTCAAGTGTTCTTGGTGTTCTTCAAGAGTTTTGGTGTATATCTTGCAAAGGATTTCAACATCTACTCAAAATCATATTCTAAATACTTCAAAGTAAGTAAATACTAACTTATTCCATCATACATTTATGTTTATATAAGTCTTGCATAATATATATAATCACCAACAACAACAAGTTGTATAAAAACTCAAGTTTATAAGTTTCTAGTTTTTATTTTTAAGTTGTTTCTTTAAATGTGCATATGAATATATGAACACATTATAAACATGTTAATATTATGAAAACATGTGTTATATATGTGCTATATAACTTTTACAACTTTTATACAAGTAGTCTTTGAATAAACAACAAGAATCATAAGTTGTTTCAAGTTTATTTCGAATTTGAAAAATCATAAATAATTCATAACTCAACGAAATGAGTTGATTCTTGTCCCAAAAGTTAGATCTATGTCTTAACTATAGATCTGTAATTTTTCATAATTTACTTTGAAGTTTAAGACCTCCAGAAATTGTTTGGGAAACCGAAAGTTTGACAGCTCAAAAATGGCCAACATAGGGTTTTTAACGAGCTTTTTCACCAACATAAACATCTCGAAAAATGGCCGTTCTTGATTCTAAAAATCCTTTGTATATAGTAGTTTAATGTCCTAGAAAACCAAAGTCTAAAACATTTTGGAGCTTGGTCAAAAACAGCCTCAAAGTAGGCCGAAAAACCTCCGAAAAAGCTGGAAAATTATATATATATATATATATATATATATATATATATATATATATATATATATATATATATATATATATATATATATATATATATATATATATATATATATATATATTATATAATATTATTAATATATATATTATTTGATGTTAAAAATTATATATATATATATATATATATATATATATATATATATATATATATATATATATATATATATATATATATATATATCCTCATATATTAAAGATATTAAGTCCTTATTATCATTTAGAACCCGTTTAATCTCGCTCGCTGCATCATCCGTCACTTTACGCTAAAAAGCACTTTACGCTAGTTTTTACCATCACACGCTCGGTGAGTTCTCATAGCCCCTATTTTCACACTGTTATGTTTTGGGGATGAAATACATGCTTCGTTTTTATATGGACACGGAAATATTTTCATTTCTATTATGTATTACACTTGTGGTTCCATTAGCTCTGATGTCATGAACCGTTAATTACATTTATTTGTAAGCGCGAATATATTGTGGATAGATCTATTGGGAGTCATGTCCCCCACTCGGGTTAGTCGGATTGGCTAACAGCGGGTGCATATATATTCAACAAACGGTATTACGTATGGGAATACTGCACAGGGCAAACTAATTTAAATTAAGCTTCGGTTGCATGATGGTTATATGTAATACATAACTAGGAATTTATGATTTTATAAATTCAATCTCTATTATTGTTGTCCATACAAGTCAGATTTACGTGTAAACCTATGAGCTCACCAACAATTTTTGTTGACGTATTTTAGCGTGTATTTTCAGGAAATTAAGGCAAGTATGCCTTCGGGCGTATTTTACTTTCAAGCTTCCGCATCCATGGAGTCGCATGCATGTTCAAAATTAACGGAGATTTAGCTGCATTATTTTGGATATTTTAATTATGTAATTAAATCTCTGTATTTGTGCGAACTTCATTTCTCATATCAGACTATGTAAAACATTGCTATGCTTTAAAGCTTTAACGATGTATTTTAAAAACGTCCATATAGTGGTCGTTTATTATGATTATGGTTACGCTTCCGCACTCGTCGCGCCTAGCTGCGAACCGGGGTAACGGGGTGTGACAATATTGTCTAACAAGAGTATTGATCCTGTTATCCAATGTGATTGTGGGGCCATCATAGACGGTACACAGAGTATCCCATAATTCTTTTGCAGTCTTCATCTTCTTAACCTGTTTGAACACATCATCAGGTATAAAAAATACAAGGTTGTTCCTAGCCTTTGAATCAAGGGCAACCAAACGTTTGTCTTCATCAGACCATTGATATTTTGCCTTCTCAATAGTTTTGATTTCAGGAACAGCTCCTTCAACAGCAAGAGTTATAGTAGTGACAGAAGTTGGCACATAGGGACCTTCCATCACTATCTCTGGTAGTTGTACATCCAGATTCTCTAAGTAGAGCATCATCCTGCACTTCCGGCGAGAGAAGTTCTGATGATTGAACTTGGGGAGTTTTGCCATTGACCCATTGTCATAGTAAGAAAAGGAGTTGGCAGAACGGTCGTCAATGATGGGAAATAGGGAGATGTAAGAGATCTAGAGTTAACACACACTCTAAGCTGCTCTGATACCAATTGTAGGTCTCAAAAGGTTTTCCAAGTATGTTGGTGTACGCTGTAGAGGGGGTGAATACAGCTATTTAAAATTTCAACACACTTTTCTCAATGTTTGTATATATATATATATATATATATATATATATATATATATATATATCAACAAGTGTTAATTACAAACAAGTTTGAACTGCGGAATAGTTCAAACTGAGATGACAGAAACAACATATATACAACTAATCTAAAACACACGCATCTCCTTGGCATTTTCTATATTTTTTTTTTGGATAGACTCTGGATCAAAAATGCTTTTCAAATCCTTTATAGCCTGCTTGACCTGGGGTAGTGAAGACCTAGATTGACTCACAGTTCCAATATGGTGCATTCTAGTAAGTTCATCCCTGGTCATCCCTTGAACTAGATGCATTATACTATTGTATTCTTCCTCAGGACCAGCTTCTCTTCTGACTACAAAATGATATTTTAAATCAATGTCATCCATTGACTTAGCATACCAGTATGTAATAGGAGGTTTTGAGAAGTCATGCTGATCGAGGGTCTTTTCAATCTCCATCACTTTTTGAAGTTGATGCTCAAATAACACTCTTTTCACCTGATCAAGTTTTGCTTGTTGAATGGCTTCTGATTGCGGATTAGTAGCAACAGCTTGAACAAGAGGAGAAGGATCACTGACACCTGCTTGATTATCACTTACACCAGCTTGAATATTACTTATTCCAGCTTGAACTGGTTCTTGGAGGTTTTGGACTTGATGGGAGACTTTGGCTATCTTTCGTTTATCCATCTTCTTGTCATGAATTTTCTGCAGCCTTTTTGTGCTACATGACTGAGCCATCTTCTTTGGAATCCCAACTGAATAAGAGAAATTTATCAAAAAACTTTCTGTGCTCTGCCTTTGAATGCCCTGTTGGCATTTTCCTTTTCTTCTCATTCTGTTTGACCACAAACCCTCTTAACTAATCACCTAAGGTTTCATCATCTTGCATTTGAGCATGGGTTTGTTGGTCCAAAAGATCATCCTGTTCCTCTGCTAGTTTCCTGGCAAATTCAGCATCATGAGCAACTTGGGCTTCTTTCGATGAAAATTTATGCTTTGGATATTCTATGAGTATGCCCTTGCCCTTATCTTTGGTTGCAGAAGATGTAGCTTGGACTGTACTAACAGGAGGTTGAATACCTTCTCGGATAACAACTCCAGTTGTTCTTATAGGAGCAGCTTGAGTTTCTAGGCTAACAGTTTGAGTAGCTGTTGGGACTGTTAGCCTAGAATCTGGGACTGTTTGAGCAGGAACTGAAGCTGTTTGGACTGAACTAGGGATCTCCTGATTCTCCCCCTTTTTGGATGCATTGGTTTGGCCGGGAAGACCTACAACCTTTGCTATTAGGGTTCGAATCATCTTCTCAAGTTGAATTATCTTATTTCCGCAGAGAGTGAACCCCTGATGAAAATAATCCATTCTCTGGTTCTGAGCTGCTATGGTCTATTGGAGTGCTAGGATTTGTGCCCCCTGTGCAGCAATAAGGGACTGGTAATGTTCCAATACTGCCACAACAGGTTTCAGCTGAGCATCCGTCAATATCATAAGTTGCAGACTAGCCTCAAGATCAGCAAATGAGTGTGGTGCTTGTGATCTATCACTGGCAGGAATTCCAAAAGTAGAAACATCTGGGCTGTAACATCCGGCACTAAACCAGGTTAGCAACAATGACCTAATCTGTATTTAATAGCCAATTATACCCTAATCAGTGGTCATTAGAAATTAATCAAGTGATTAACAAGGGTTATTAGAAAATTCAACTCAATTAGAATCAAATTCATCGGTGCGATGAATCGGGAAATCAATTAAACCGATCAATTTACGATATGAGGGATTAATTCAACTAAGTACATAATTAAATTATGATTAGCGACACTAATCATATACTAATACAATTACTTAACATTAATTATGCAAGACTAAAACAATTCATTAAAACAATGCATTCAAAAGTATTTATGAATTTACAAGAAAAGGAAAATACAAGAATACATTCTAAATACTTTTATACAAAAAAAACATATATAAATACATGAAAATAATCCATAAAAATCTGGTCATAGGGTAGTACTACCCAAGATTTGATTTCAATTTTTTATTTCCCAACTCCATAACCTTTCATAATCAAATCTTTCACACCCCATTCTCCTTTCATTTCAACATGATCTTACACTCCACCTCCAT
Source organism: Centrapalus pauciflorus (assembly GCA_020465985.1). Classification (NCBI taxonomy): domain Eukaryota; kingdom Viridiplantae; phylum Streptophyta; class Magnoliopsida; order Asterales; family Asteraceae; genus Centrapalus; species Centrapalus pauciflorus. The sequence goes on from JAANYP010009262.1 coordinate 54,248, forward strand.
TTGAAAGACCAAGACTTTGCCTATAAATAGAGGGCTTCCTTTTCATTATTTTCACACCAAAATATCTCTTTCTCTCCTCTCAAAACCGGATCCCACACACACACACACTACAAACATTTTCATTCAAGTGTTCTTGGTGAAATTCAAGTGTTCTTGGTGAACTTCAAGTGTTCTTGGTTCAAATCTTGCAAGAGTTCCAACTTCTTCTCAATTTCATACTCCAAATACATCAAAGTAAGTAAATACTAACTTATTTCATCATATATTTATGTTTATATAAGTCTTGCATAATATATATAATCACCAACAACAACAAGTTTCATAAAAACTCAAGTTTATAAGTTTCTAGTTTTATTTTTAAGTTGTTTCTTTAAATGTGTTTATGAATATATGAACACATTATAAAAGTGTTAATATTATGAAAACATGTGATATATATGTGTTTTTATAACTATTATGACTTTTATACAAGTAGTCTTTGAATAAACAACAAGAATCATAAGTTGTTTCAAGTTTATAAACTACGGATTTTCGGCAGAAAATTTATATCGACTTTGAAAAATCATAACTAAATCATAACTCAACGAAATGAGTTGATTCTTGTCTCAAAAGTTAGATCTATGTCTTAACTATAGATCTGCAATTTTTCATAATTTATTTTGAAGTTTAAGACCTCCAGAAATTATTTGAGAAACCGAAAGTTTGACAGCTCAAAAATGGTCAACATAGCGTTTTTAACGAGATTTTTCACCAACCTAAACAACTCGAAAAATGGCCGTTCTTGATTCTAAAAATCCTTTGTATATAGTAGTTTAATGTCCTAGAAAACCAAAGTCTAAAACATTTTGGAGCTTGGTCAAAAACAGCCTCAAAGTAGGCCGAAAAACCTCCGAAAAAGCTGGAAAATTGTATATATATATAAACTTGACGTTTTAAGCGCACTTTATTTATAAACTTGTAATGTTGGGTGATTTAAGACATAAAAATCTATAAATATACATATTATCATATATTAGTGATATTAAGTCCTTATCATCATTTAGGACTCGGTTAAACACCTCCGGTTTCATCACCCATCAAACAACGCACTTTTGCATTTTTGCGCGTCGTTTTGCCATCACAAGTTCGGTGAGTCTTCATAGCCCCTATTTTTCACTATCTATTGGGGTGGAAATACATGCACTGTTTTTCATATGGACATCAAAACTGTTTATTTCTTATATGTATTACATGTTCGGATTCCATCAGCCCTTATATCATGAACCGTTAATTGCATTTATTTGTAAGCGCGAGTATATTGTGGATAGATCTATTGGGAGTCATGTCCCCCATTCGTGTTAGCTCGGTTCGGCTAACAGCGAGTGCATATATATTCAACACACGGTATTACGTATGGGAATACTGCACAGGGCAAACTCATTCTAATTAAGCTTCGGTTGCATGATGGTTTATGTAATACATACACGGAATTTATGATTTTATAAATTCAACTCATCTGATAATGTCCATACAACTGGTCTTTTCGCGTAAACCTATGAGCTCACCAACAATTTTTGTTGACGTATTTTAGCATGTATTTTCAGGTAATTAAGGCAAGTATGCCTTCAGAAGTAACCACTTTCAAGCTTCCGCACTTAAGGAGTCGCATTCTTTTTCAAACCGTCGGAGATTTATTTGCATTATTTTGGATAATTTAATTATGTATTCAAATCTCTGTACCTTGCGAACTACTCTTTATTATTTACGGGTTATGTAAAACGTTTCTACCTTTTAAGGTTATATCGATGTATTTTTGAAAACGTCCATATAGTGGTCGTTCATTATGATTATGGTCACGCTTCCGCACTCGTCACGCCTCGCTGCCAACCGGGGTAGCAGGGTGTGACAGATTGGTATCAGAGCCATAGTTATAGTGAACTAGGTTGCATTAGTACCTAGACTATAACTGTTACAAAAACTAAACTTTCTTCAAGAACTGTGAACACATATATGGACCCTGATGACAATAACATGTCGAAATTCACCCCTAGGGAAAGGGTGTCACTAGCACAACGGGAGTCTATCCCAGTACCTGCCCATCAGCCAAGCCCGCCGCAGTAGTAACCAGCAAGCATAGAACAGTGGGGATGGATGCCTCACACTCTCCAAGAGTGGAGAAACGAGGAGGGGATCCAAATCCAGTTTGAAGTCAGAACACCATCTTCCTCTCAAGTGCCGACACTTACCTAGAAACCTATGTAACAAACGATGCCCCTGTTGGTGGCAAGGGCCGCCAGACACGACCTCCAATTTCGACAAAATCCACCAAGAGGTCGGTGAGATCTTTGCAAGGATTAAGTAGGAGGCAATGCAAACCACCAATAAACCTTAGGCCAACCAGAATACCCAGGCGATTTAACAAGACGGAATCGACGAATTGTGACAGCACCTAGCGGAGCACAAAGCCCACACTGCAGAACTAACCCAATGACTTAACGCTCTGGAGTACGAGGAAACCCCGGAGGCATCTCTTTATAGTATTTCTCTAGGCTTTACTATCTGATATATCTTAGGGTAAATAAGGCTTAAGAATTTATCAGAAAATATCGACCATATCATATACAAAGATTAAGTATCAAGAACTTTTATGAGGAATTAAGTTTTAACTACAACTCTGCGTAGGAAAAGATAAAGCTGTGACTATCTGCCTAAGAAATTTCAAACCCGTTGACTTATCCTCATACCCCATTAGATACCACTTATGCATTTCTACTATTTGATACTGGTGCTGATAGGAGCTTTATATCCACTAAGTTCACTAAGCAGATAAATTCCATTAAGTGCTACTTATGCTATTGAGGTTGATGACAGTGAGACGCTTAAGACAAATAATATAAGTCGAGGATGCTCCTTAGAATTAGTAGGCCGACTCTTTGAAACAGACATGATACCCATCAAACTGGGAAGTGTTTACCTGGTCATAGGCATGGATTGGCTATCGAAAATCGTGTGGAAATAGTATGCAACAAGAACACAGTTCATATACCTTTAGCCAATAAGAAGGTCCTTACTGTCCAACGCAAAGCATGAAATACCAAAGTAAGCATCATCTCTAGCATTAGGACCCTGAAGTGTGGATAGAGAGGGAGCCAAAGGGAAAGCGACTCGAAAATATTCTTATTATTTATGGTTACCCCAAAGTTTTTCCAGAACACTTACCTGAACTCCCAACATCGAGGCAACTCAAATTCAAAAATAGGCCTAGTATCAGCTGCGAATCGTCCAACCAACTGTAGTAGCTCTTAGATAAAAGGTTTATCAAACCGAGTTCCTCGCTCTAGAGGAGCTCCAGTTTTGTTCATAAAGAAGAAGAATGGAACCTTCAGAATGTGCATCAATTACCAAGAGCTAGATAAACTAAAAGAACCGACACCCGCTCACAAGGATCAATGACTTATTTGACCAAACTCCAAGAATTAAGCTTCTGTTAGAAGATCGACCTAAGGTCTGGTTATCATCAGGTTAGAGTTCGCAAGAAAGATATTTCAAAGACAGCCTTCAGATTCCGTTTCGGTCAACATAAATTCCTATTAATGCCGTTGTGATTAACCTGTGCCCCAACGATACTCATGGACCTCATTAGGTGTGCAAACCTTATCTAGACAAATTCGTGATTGTATTCTTGAATGACTTCTTAATCTACTCACGAAACAAGGAGGAGCACGAGCAAACATTTAAGACTGATTCTAGAGTTGTTGAAGAAAGAACAACTATATGCCAAGCTTTCTAAGTTTGACTTTTGACTAAGATAGGTAAGATTTCTCAGTCACGTGATCAATAGTAAAGGAATCCAAGTTGACCCCGCCAAGATCGAGACTATCAGAAATTGGTTAACTCTTAGAACCCCCATAAAAATACGACGGTCCTTAAGACTTGCCACTTATTATAAGCAATTATCAGAAATTTCTCTAAAGTTCACCAGAGCTCTAACAAAACTGACCCGAAAGGACATTAAGTATGATTGGAGCAAGGATCAGGAGATATCATTTCAGTTATTAAAGCACAAACTGTGCAGCGCGCCTATTTTGTCCATACCTAAGAGGAACGAGAAATTTATAGATTACTATGACACTTCACACAATGGGTTGATATAGAAAGATAGGTCATAGCTTATGCTTTATGAAAACTTAAGGTTCACTAGGTGATTTACACAACGCAAGATCTGGATCTTGAAGCAGTAGTCTTTATCCTTGGAGACATTAGTTGTACGGTATGAAGTATATTGTATTCACAGACCATAAGAGCCTCCAACACATCTTGAACCAGAAAGAGTCGAATATGAAGTAGTACCGTTGGATGGAACTAATAAGTAATGGCAACCGTGAAAATTCATTATCACCTGAGGAAAACTAAGGAGCTAAGCCGTTAAGAGTACAAGTGGATAAATAGTTTAGAATAAGGGCTAATAAAAATCGATATTTCATGAAAAGAATTTGATTACTCTGTTTGGTGGAATAAGAAAGCTGGCTATGGATGAAGGACACAAATTAAGATATGTCGTTCACCCCGGATCCAATAAAATGTATCATGACCTTAAGAAACTATACGGGTGGCCTATCATGAAGAATGACATTGCCAAATCGGTCAGAAAATTCCTAACACGCTCAAAAGTTAAGATAAACCATAAGAAACCATTTGAGTATTAGTCGATCGCCTAACAAAATCCGCACATTCCTACCAATAAAGAAGAACAATAGAATGAATAAGCCAGTCCAAACGTACCTCAAGGAAGTCATCTCCGGACACGGAGTGCCTATTTAAATCATTTCGAATACGAATAGCAGATTTACATATAGGCTTTTGGCAATTATTACTACAAGCTTTGGATACAAACTTGGACATGAGTACCACTTATCACCCTCAGACCAATGGTCAGAATAATAGAACGATCCAAACCCTAGAACACACATTAAGAGCCTGTGTAATGGATACTTAATTGCCTTAGTGGAATTATTAACTACAATAGCTATCACTCGAGTATTAAAGCTGCTCCATTTGAGGCCCTCTACGGGCGAAAGTGTCGATCGCCGATTTGTCAGGTAGGAGTAGGAAATAGCCAAATCACTGGCCCTAAGACCATTCACGAAACTACCAAAAGGATAGTACAGATACGGAACTGACTAAAAGTTGCCTGCGATGGTAAGAAAGTTATGCAGATGAAAATAGAAAATCCCTTGAGTTCTAATTAGGAGAACAAGTATTGATGAAAGTCTTGCCATGGAAGGGCGTGTTACGGTTTGGGAAACAAGGATAATTAAACCCTCGATACATTGGCAATACAAAGTCTTAAAGGGGATTGGACTCGTAGCTTATCGTTTAGAGCTACCACCAGAGCTTAGCAGCATGCACAATACCTTCCATGTATCGAATAAGAAGAAGTGGTTGTTAGAGGAGACACTTGTTACCCCTTGGGAGAGATCTAACTAAATGATAAACTTTGCTTCACCAAAGAGCCGGTTGAAATCATGGACCGTAAGGTCAAAGGATGGAAGCACAGTTGTATACCCATCCTCAAGGTCAGATGGAATTCTAGGCATGAACCAGAATTATCTAGGGCATGCAAAGGCTAGTAAAAGCAAATATACTCTCATCTACTCTTAAGTAACAATACCCTTGAGGAAACAAGATAAAATTTCGGGACGAAATTCCCTTAACAGGGGGAGACTGTAACATCCGGCACTAAACCAGGTTAGCAACAATGACCTAATCTGTATTTAATAGCCAATTATACCCTAATCAGTGGTCATTATAAATTAATCAAGTGATTAACAAGGGTTATTAGAAAATTCAACTCAATTAGAATCAAATTCATCGGTGCGATGAATCGGGAAATCAATTAATCCGATCAATTTACGATATGAGGGATTAATTCAACTAAGTACATAATTAAATTATGATTAGTGACACTAATCATATACTAATACAATTACTTAACATTAATTATTCAAGACTAAAACAATTCATTAAAACAATGCATTCAAAAGTATTTATGAATTTACAAGAAAAGGGAAATACAAGAATACATTCTAAATACTTTTATACAAAAAAAAATATATATAAATACATGAAAATAATCCATAAAAATCTGGTCATAGGGTAGTACTACCCAAGATTTGATTTCAATTTTTTATTTCCCAACTCCATAACCTTTCATAATCAAATCTTTCACACCCCATTCTTCTTTCATTTCAACATGATCTTACACTCCACCTCCATTTGAAAGACCAAGACTTTGCCTATAAATAGAGGGCTTCCTTTTCCATTGTTTTCACACCAAAATATCTCTTTCTCTCCTCTCAAAACCGGATCCCACACACACACACTACAAACATTTTCATTCAAGTGTTCTTGGTGAAATTCAAGTGTTCTTGGTGAACTTCAAGTGTTCTTGGTTCAAATCTTGCAAGAGTTCCAACTTCTTCTCAATTTCATACTCCAAATACATCAAAGTAAGTAAATACTAACTTATTTCAACATATATTTATGTTTATATAAGTCTTGCATAATATATATAATCACCAACAACAACAAGTTTCATAAAAACTCAAGTTTATAAGTTTCTAGTTTTATTTTTAAGTTGTTTCTTTAAAAGTGTTTATGAATATATGAACACATTATAAAAGTGTTAATATTATGAAAACATGTGATATATATGTGTTTTTATAACTATTATGACTTTTATACAAGTAGTCTTTGAATAAACAACAGAAATCATAAGTTGTTTCAAGTTTATAAACTACGGAATTTCGGCAGAATATTTGTATCGACTTTGAAAAATCATAACTAATTCATAACTCAACGAAATGAGTTGATTCTTGTTTCAAAAGTTAGATCTATGTCTAAACTATAGATCTGCAATTTTTCATAATTTATTTTGAAGTTTAAGACCTCCAGAAATTATTTGAGAAACCGAAAGTTTGACAGCTCAAAAATGGCCAACATAGCGTTTTTAACAAGCTTTTTCACCAACCTAAACAACTCGAAAAATGGCCGTTCTTGATTCTAAAAATCCTTTGTATATAGTAGTTTAATGTCCTAGAAAACCAAAGTCTAAAACATTTTGGAGCTTGGTCAAAAACAGCCTCAAAGTAAGCCGAAAAACCTCCGAAAAAGCTGGAAAATTGTATATATATATATAAACTTGACGTTTTAAGCGCACTTTATTTATAAACTTGTAATGTTGGGTGATTTAAGACATACAAATCTATAAATATACATATTATCATATATTAGTGATATTAAGTCCTTATCATCATTTAGGACTCGGTTAAACACCTCCGGTTTCATCACCCATCAAACAACGCACTTTTGCATTTTTGCGCGTCGTTTTGCCATCACAAGTTCGGTGAGTCTTCATAGCCCCTATTTTTCACTATCTATTGGGGTGGAAATACATGCACTGTTTTTCATGTGGACATCAAAACTGTTTATTTCTTATATGTATTACATGTTCGGATTCCATCAGCCCTTATATCATGAACCGTTAATTGCATTTATTTGTAAGCGCGAGTATATTGTGGAAAGATCTATTGGGAGTCATGTCCCCCATTCGTATTAGCTCGGTTCGGCTAACAGCGAGTGCATATATATTCGACACACGGTATTACGTATGGGAATACTGCACAGGGAAAACTCATTCTAATTAAGCTTCGATTGCATGATGGTTTATGTAATACATACACGGAATTTATGATTTTATAAATTCAACTCATCTGATAATGTCCATACAACTGGTCTTTTCGCGTAAACCTATGAGCTCACCAACAATTTTTGTTGACGTATTTAGCATGTATTTTCAGGTAATTAAGGCAAGTATGCCTTCAGAAGTAACCACTTTCAGGCTTCCGCACTTAAGGAGTCGCATTCTTTTTCAAACCGTCGGAGATTTATTTGCATTATTTTGGATAATTTAATTATGTATTCAAATCTCTGTACCTTGCGAACTACTCTTTATTATTTACGGGTTATGTAAAACATTTCTACCTTTTAAGGTTATATCGATGTATTTTTGAAAACGTCCATATAGTGGTCGTTCATTATGATTATGGTCACGCTTCCGCACTCGTCACGCCTCGCTGCCAACCGGGGTAGCAGGGTGTGACACAAGTAATCAACGAACATGCAACAACAATTGTCCAGTTTCAGCAGTGTCTATCATACGTTCCTAGCATACAATTAAGTAATCAAGGAACAAGCAGCAGCAGATGTTTCCATACAAGTCAGTAACAATCACCAATAAGTACCGAAACATATGCAAGTAAGTAATGCAATTTGTCTCTCACAGCGGCCCTGAGCAATGCAAGTAATCAGGGAACATGCAACAACAGTTGTCCAGTTTCAGCAGTCTCTATCATACGTTCATAGCATACAATTAAGTAATCAAGGAAATAGCAGAAGCAGGTGTTTCCATACAAGTCAGTAACAATCACCAATAAGTACCGAAACATATGCAAGTAAGTAATGCAATCTGTCACTCACAGCGGTCCTGAGCAATGCATGTAACCAAGGAACATGCAACTACAGTTGTCCAGTTTCAGCAGTGTCTATCATACGTTCCTAGCATACAATTAAGTAATCAAGGAACATGCAGCAGATGTTTCCATACAAGTCAGTAACAATCACCAATAAGTACCCAAACATATGCAAGTAAGTAATGCAATCTGTCACTCACAGCGGTCCTGAGCAATGCAAGTAATCAAGAAACAAGCAACAACAGTTGTCCAGTTTCAGCAGTGTCTATCATACGTTCCTAGCATACAATTAAGTAATCAAGGAACAAGCAGCAGTAGGTGTTTCCATACAAGTCAGTAACAATCATCAATAAGTACCAAAACATATGCAAGTAAGTAATGCAATCTGTCACTCACAGCGGTCCAGAGCAATGCAAGTAATCAACGAACATGCAACACCAGTTGTCCAGTTTCAGCAGTGTCTATCATACGTTCCTAGCATACAATTAAGTAATCAAGGAACAAGCAGCAGATGTTTTCATACAAGTCAGTAACAATCACCAATAAGTACCCAAACATATGCAAGTAAGTAATGCAATCTGTCACTCACAGCGGTCCTGAGCAATGCAAGTAATCAAGAAACATGCATCAACAGTGGTCCAGTTTCAGCAGTGTCTATCATACGTTCCTAGCATACAATTAAGTAATCAAGGAACAAGCAGTAGCAGGTGTTTCCATACAAGTCAGTAACAATCACCAATAAGTACCGAAACATATGCAAGTAAGTAATGCAATCTGTCACTCACAGCGGTCCAGAGCAATGCAAGTAATCAACGAACATGCAACACCAGTTGTCCAGTTTCAGCAGTGTCTATCATACGTTCCTAGCATACAATTAAGTAATCAAGGAACAAGCAGCAGCAGATGTTTCCATACAAGTCAGTAACAATCACCAAAAAGTACGAAAACATATGCAAGTAAGTAATGCAATCTGTCACTCACAGCGATCCTGAGCAATGCAAGTAATCAAGGAACATGCAACAACAGTTGTCCAGTGTCGGTAGTGTCTATCATACGTTCATAGCATTCAATTAAGTAATCAAGGAACAAGCAGCAGCAGGTGTTTCCATACAAGTCAGTAACAATCACCAATAAGTACCGAAACATATGCAAGTAAGTAATGCAATCTGTCACTCACAGCGGTCCTAAGCAATGCAGGTAATCAAGGAACATGCAACAACAGTTGTCCAGATTCAGCAGTGTCTATCATACGTTCCTAGCATACAATTAAGTAATCAAGGAACAAGCAGCAGCTGATGTTTCCATACAAGTCAGTAACAATCACCAGTAAGTACCCAACCATATGTAATTAAGTAATGTAATTTGTCATTCACAGCGGTCCTGAACAATGCAAGTAATCAAGGAACATGCAAAAACAGTTGTCCAGTTTCAGCAGTGTCTATCATACGTTCCTAGCATACAATTAAGTAATCAAGGAACAAGCAGCAGATGTTTCCATACAAGTCAGTAACAATCACCAATAAGTACCCAAACATATGCAAGTAAGTAATGCAATCTGTCACTCACAGCGGTCCTGAGCAATGCAAGTAATCAAGAAACAAGCAACAACAGTTGTCCAGTTTCAGCAGTGTCTATCATACGTTCCTAGCATACAATTACGTAATCAAGGAATAAGCAGCAGCAGGTGTTTCCATACAAGTCAGTAACAATCACCAATAAGTACCGAAACATATGCAAGTAAGTAATGCAATCTGTCACTCACAGCGGTCCTGAGCAATGCAAGTAATCAACGAACATTCAACAACAATTGTCCAGTTTCAGCAGTGTCTATCATACGTTCCTAGCATACAATTAAGTAATCAAGGAACAAGCAGCAGCAGATGTTTCCATACAAGTCAGTAACAATCACCAATAAGTACCGAAACATATGCAAGTAAGTAATGCAATTTGTCTCTCACAGCGGCCCTGAGCAATGCAAGTAATCAAGGAACATGCAACAACAGTTGTCCAGTTTCAGCAGTCTCTATCATACGTTCATAGCATACAATTAAGTAATCAAGGAACAAGCAGCAGCAGGTGTTTCCATACAAGTCAGTAACAATCACCAATAAGTACCGAAACATATGCAAGTAAGTAATGCAATCTGTCACTCACAGCGGCCCTGAGCAATGCATGTAACCAAGGAACATGCAACTACAGTTGTCCAGTTTCAGCAGTGTCTATCATACGTTCCTAGCATACAATTAAGTAATCAAGGAACATGCAGCAGATGTTTCCATACAAGTCAGTAACAGTCACCAATAAGTACCCAAACATATGCAAGTAAGTAATGCAGTCTGTCACTCACAGCGGTCCTGAGTAATGCAAGTAATAAAGAAACAAGCAACAACAGTTGTCCAGTTTCAGCAGTGTCTATCAAACGTTCCTAGCATACAATTAAGTAATCATGGAACAAGCAGCAGCAGGTGTTTCCATACAAGTCAGTAACAATCACCAATAAGTACCGAAACATATGCAAGTAAGTAATGCAATTTGTCACTCACAGCGGTCCAGAGCAATGCAAGTAATCAACGAACATGCAACACCAGTTATCCAGTTTCAGCAGTGTCTATCATACGTTCCTAGCATACAATTAAGTAATCAAGGAACAAGCAGCAACAGATGTTTCCATACAAGTCAGTAACAATCACCAAGAAGTACCAAAACATATGCAAGTAAGTAATGCAATATGTCACTCACAGCGATCCTAAGCAATGCATGTAATCAAGGAACATGCAACAAAGTTGTCCAGTGTCAGTAGTGTCTATCATACGTTCCTAGCATACAATTAATTAATCAAGGAACAAGCAGCAGCAGGTGTTTCCATACAAGTCAGTAACAATCACCAATAAGTACCGAAACATATGCAAGTAAGTAATGCAATCTGTCACTCACAGCGGTCCTGAGCAATTCAAGTAATCAAGGAACACGCAACAACAGTTGTCCAGATTCAGCAGTGTCTATCATACGTTCCTAGCATACAATTAAGTAATCAAGGAACAAGCAGCAGCAGATGTTTCCATACAAGTCAGTAACAATCACCAATAAGTACCCAAACATATGTAATTAAGTAATGTAATATGTCACTCACAGCGGTCCTGAGCAATGCATGTAATCAAGGAACATGCAACAACAGTTGTCCAGTGTCAGCAGTGTCTATCATACGTTCCTAGCATACAATTAAGTAATCAAGGAACAAGCAGCAGCAGATGTTTCCATACAAGTCAGTAACTATCACCAATAAGTACCCAAACATATGCAAGTAAGTAATGCAATCTGTCACTCCCAGCGGTCCTGAGCAATGCAAGTAATCAAGGAAAATGCAGCAGCAGTTGTCCAGTTTCAGCAGTGTTTATCATACGTTCCTAACATACAAATAAGTAATCAAGAAACAAGCAGCAGCAGATGTTTCCATACAAGTCAGTAACAATCACCAATAAGTACCGAAACATATGCAAGTAATTAATGCAATCTGTCACTCACAGCGGTCCTGAGCAATTCAAGTAATCAAGGAACACGCAACAACAGTTGTCCAGATTCAGCAGTGTCTATCATACGTTCCTAGCATACAATTAAGTAATCAAGGAACAAGCAGCAGCAGATGTTTCCATACAAGTCAGTAACAATCACCAATAAGTACCCAAACATATGTAATTAAGTAATGTAATATGTCACTCACAGCGGTCCTGAGCATTGCATGTAATCAAGGAACATGCAACAACAGTTGTCCAGTGTCAGCAGTGTCTATCATACGTTCCTAGCATACAATTAAGTAATCAAGGAACAAGCAGCAACAGGTGTTTCCATACAAGTCAGTAACAATCACCAATAAGTACCGAAACATATGCAAGTAAGTAATGCAATCTGTCACTCACAGCGGTCCTGAGCAATGCAAGTAATCAAGGAATATGCAGCAGCAGTTGTCCAGTTTCAGCAGTGTTTATCATACGTTCCTACAATTAAGTAGTGTTTATCATACAATTAAGTAATCAAGAAACAAGCAGCAGCAGATGTTTCCATACAAGTCAGTAACAATCACCAATAAGTACCAAAACATATGCAAGTAAGTAATGCAATATGTCACTCACAGCGATCCTGAGCAATGCATGTAATCAAGGAACATGCAACAACAGTTGTCCAGTGTCAGTAGTGTTTATCATACGTTCCTAGCATACAATTAATTAATCAAGGAACAAGCAGCAGCAGATGTTTCCATACAAGTCAGTAACTATCACCAACAAGTACCCAAACATATGCAAGTAAGTAATGCAATCTGCCAATCCCAGCGGTCCTGAGCAATGCAAGTAATCAAGGAAAATGCAGCAGCAGTTGTCCAGTTTCAGCAGTGTTTATCATACGTTCCTACCATACAAATAAGTAATCAAGAAACAAGCAGCAGCAGATGTTTCCATACAAGTCAGTAACAATCACCAATAAGTACCAAAACATATGCGAGTAATTAATGCAATCTGTCACTCACAGCGGTCCTGAGCAATGAAAGTAATCAACGAACATGCAACAACAATTGTCCAGTTTCAGCAGTGTCTATCATACGTTCCTAGCATACAATTAAGTAATCAAGGAACAAGCAGCAGCAGATGTTTCCATACAAGTCAGTAACAATCACCAATAAGTACCGAAACATATGCAAGTAAGTAATGCAATTTGTCTCTCACAGCGGCCCTGAGCAATGCAAGTAATCAAGGAACATGCAACAACAGTTGTCCAGTTTCAGCAGTGTCTATCATACGTTCATAGCATACAATTAAGTAATCAAGGAACAAGCAGCAGCAGGTGTTTCCATAAAAGTCAGTACCAATCACCAATAAGTACCGAAACATATGCAAGTAAGTAATGCAATCTGTCACTCACAGCGGTCCAGAGCAATGCAAGTAATCAACGAACATGCAACACCAGTTGTCCAGTTTCAGTAGTGTCTATCATACGTTCCTAGCATACAATTAAGTAATCAAGGAACAAGCAGCAGCAGATGTTTCCATACAAGTCAGTAACAATCACCAAAAAGTACGAATACATATGCAAGTAAGTAATGCAATATGTCACTCACAGCGATCCTGAGCAATGCAAGTAATCAAGGAACATGCAACAACAGTTGTCCAGTGTCAGTAGTGTCTATCATACGTTCATAGCATACAATTAAGTAATCAAGGAACAAGCAGCAGCAGGTGTTTCCATACAAGTCAGTAACAATCACCAATAAGTACCGAAACATATGCAAGTAAGTAATGCAATCTGTCA
>JAANYP010009263.1:0-10604 GCA_020465985.1 Centrapalus pauciflorus
TTGAACCAAATATATAGATTTGAATCATCATTTACGGGCTAAAAATGATGATTCAGTAATAATGCATTTTTCTGCGATCATGATGCACCAAAAGTTTTATCCATGTTTTTTTGTGATCCGGGTTTGATATAATCAAATACATTTGATTCAACAATGTTTAAAATGAATCAATAATAATGAACCAATAGTTTGATGATTCAATATCAATGCAAAACCCTCCTTCTCACCATTTCTCACGGTAAGATCTCTTCTCACGTGATCCATATATATATATATATATATATATATATATATATATATATATATATATATATATATATATATATATATATATATATATATATATATATATATATATATATATTGGGGTTCGATTGAGAACTTTTATGCATCGAGGCACCATTGAGAACTTTTGTGCATCGGACTTTCTACCAAAGGTGCATTAAGGGTATTTGTGGAATATATTTATAAGAAAATTAATTAATTATAGAAAATTAGGTTTAATTAGATTAGGAAACAAATCAATACATTAAACAACTTACAAAAATTTCTCCATCTTTCTCTCATCACATCTCTCTCTCACCATGATCAACCTCTCTCCCTCTCCTTCCCCATATGACCGCCCCACCCCCTCTCATTCTCAAATTCCGGCCACCGTCTTGCTCTCTCGGCCGCTGCACCACCGCTGCACCGACCATCTCTCTCTTTACGGCCAATAATCACCGCATTTTTTGAATGCATGATAAATTTTTAAATGATGAACACCTTTAATGAATAACGCGATAAAAGGATGCATTTTTGAATGATGAACACCTTCAAAGATAAAAGGATGTATTTTGATGATTTTGGAAGAGATGAACGATATGCATGTATTCGATTTTGGAAGAGATGAGGTATTTTGATGATGAACGATGAACGATATGCATGAAGAGATGAACGATTTATGTTTGTATTTTGATGTATTTTGATTTTGGAATAGATGAATGATATGCATGATTTATTTTTGGAAGAGATGAACGATATGCATGTATTTTGATGATGAACGATATGCATGAAGAGATGAACGATTCATGTTTGTATTTTTGATGTATTTTGATTTTGGAAGAAATGAACGATATGCATGATTTATTTTTGGAAGAGATAAACGATATGCATGTATTTTGATGTATTTTGAATTTGTATTATTTTTGTTAATTTTGGAAGTGTAATAATTAAATAAAGATTGCATAATTCCTGTTTTACCCCTCCGCGAATTTCATTATGTGCACTTGATGCATAAAACTTTCTATTTAATTACCCTTTTGACATTTGATCTAACCCACATATTCTTTTCATCCAATGGACAGTGGAGGTTCTTTTGTGCCTCGATGCACAAAAGTTCTCAATGGAACCTCCCTCTATATATATATATATATATATATATATATATATATATATATATATATATATATATATATATATATATAAATATATATATATATATATATATATATATATATATATATATATATATATATATATATATATATATATATATATATATATATATATATATATATATATATACATATATATATATATATATATATATATATATATATATATATATAGAATCAGGTTCATTAGCGTACCTATGAGATTCCAGCGTACCCTAATGTGAATGATCATTCACATATATTTTTTTTTGAATAGACATGTATAAGACTACATCATAAGACTATTTTTCAAAAAGAGCAAAATCATAAATGTTGTGAATGGTAAAAAAAGATCATGTGAATGGTCATTCACACCATTCACATAGTGTGATATGACCATTCACATAAATATGCATTGAGCATTCACATAAGTTTTAAGGACACAGAATGTGTGAATCTATGTGAAATTCATATATCATGTGTATAACATTAAATTAAACATGATTATGTGAAAAAAAAAATTTAAAAAAGTTTTTTAAGGTTGGTACCTTCGAGTGCACTTGATTTCGAGAGGTACTTATTGGAACCTGACTCTATATATTTATATACATATATATATATATATATATATATATATATATATATATATATATATATATATATATATATATATATATATATATATATATATATATATAGGTTCAAGATCTATGGAAAACCATCTTTGACTGGAAAACTGGAAAACCATATTAAATGCATATGTTCATTACGGTAAAATGTTAAATTTAATGCACAACTACAATATACATATATTCAAATGTGCATTATTATTGACTAGTTCACATAATTTACATGTTCATTAGGATAAAATGTTTCATTTCATGCAAAATAACAATATGCACATGTTCAAATGTGCAATATGCATGAACAAGTGTATATTACGCATTTTTTCATGAAATTAAACATTTTGTCTTAACGAACATGTAGATGATATGAATTAGTTAATAACAATGCAATTTTGAACATATGTATATTATAATTTTACATGAAATTTAACATTTTATCATAATGAACATGTGCATTTGATATGGTTTTCCAGTTTCCAGTCTAATATAGTTTTCCATAGATCTCGACCCTATATATATATATATATATATATATATATATATATATATATATATATATATATATATATATATATATATATATACATATATATATACATATATATATATATATATATATATATATTATATAAAATTTAAGTTCAAGTGAGTACTACTTATTATGCAGCGCACCAGAAGGTAGCTCTTAAAAGTAATTTTTTTGAAAAAAAAATTTCATTAATATGTTTTAATAAACATTACACAGATGTTATATAAACTTCACGCAAATTTGAACACTCTAAGTGCATGAAATCATGTATCACAAAAATTCACGTTCACATATATTCAAAATTATATAAGTGTATTGAAACACCCATACAACAATTATACATATTTAAGTGTAATTAATCAATAATTAATACATCAATACTTGCGGAATTAGGGTAGAATTAAAACTTTTACAACTAATGCATCATAAGTGATGCATCCAAATAACAACTATTGAATCTACGAGGTTACAGGTCATGATCCTGCAAACGAATAGTCAATGCCAAGAGGTCGACTAACCCAAACCCAACACAATCACCAAAGTATACCGTTAGTCTCAAGTCTACACGCTGAATAATGAGGAAGAATATAAACTTGCCGCTCGATAGCTCAAACCTGCAAAAGGTTAACAACTAAAAAGGGTAAACAACAAAAGTTGTTTAGTGAATTCTAAGATTAATATAAATAACAATTACATGCTAACCATGCCTATCCAACACATATTATCTATCAACCAAAGATATAAGGGCCAAGGATGGCCAATTCCAAGTTAGAATGGGATCACCCCATCCTCGTTGAGGACTATCGGTGCCCCACATCAATTATTTACATATTCGAATTCACAACAAGATGCCTCATCTCATTGAGGGCTATTCGCATTCTTCGACATTTATCAATGTCACTGGTTCCACCGTCACCGCCCGACCTAGCCAAGTCAAGGTGGGGAACCGACTCAACTCTTGGAATCCACTACACCGCTAGACATAGTCGAGCCAAAGTGGGGATTCCAACGCGTGTCATAGTAGCGCGTTGTAACGCTTTTACAAAGTTGCCTTACCAAATCGGCACGTTACATTACCACAGGACGTACTACTAGTGACTCCAATTCAAAGGTGAGAACAAACATGCTTGCGGCCCAACGTCTCATAATCATCGCCACGAAGGTGGCCCGTTGCCGTCCTCACATGATGTCAACACCGCCACTAGGATATAACTCATGCTTGCAGGCCAACGTGTCATAATCATCGCCCGCAGGCGGCCCGTTGCCGTCTTCACACGAGATAATCCCATCCAAATCCAAATACCACATACCCCATGGTCGTCTAGGGTTCCCTGTCAAAGTCGGGAGTGGTATTGCCTCTAGCAAGTACGGGACTGTCCCTAGCAAGTACGGGACTTCCGACAATGCAAGTACGTCGGCATCCGGCACCCAAAGGGCCAGGAATGATCCATGGACAAACAAGGGGTTCAAAACACATTCCACAACAAGTTAGGGTTCAAGATGACTCATGAGAGTCTATAATGGTCCATAAGACCAATTAAAGAAACCACCCATGTGGTTCTACTAACTGTTCTTCAATAATGGTTCTAACATATCATCGGGGTCGTTTGACATTAGTAACATATCATCGGGGTCGTTTGACATTACTAACATATCATCGGGGTCGTTTGACATTACTAATAATGGTTCTAGCATATTAAGGTCACTTAGACACCTCTAAACATATTAAATAACATTCCATGATTCCATGGAGCTCATACGGACTCCGAACGAGTCCGAAAATGACCGAAAACTCCAACCGACAACACCAAGCTCTAATTGAGCTTGCAATCAATTCTAATCAATTCCATAGCAATATTTGACATATTTAGGCTATTATTAGGTATTCATGATACATTCAAACATTTAATTCAACCCGACAATGATTAGGAACTCCTTGGGGGCATTTCACCGAACACATGGCGTGCGGTTTCGACTTAAAACACCAATTTGAGTTCTTGCACATACTTTGTGTTTTCCAACTAATGCAAACACTTCAATAACACAATTGAACACTTTCCAAACATATTATACTATAACATAGCATTTTATTGCTTCATGGAGTTCATACGAACTCCAAATGGGTTCTAAATGACCAAAACCCGAACTAAGCTTTCAAAACTTCAAATGAGTTCCTACTAGATTCTTTTTAATTCCATTGCTATAAATAACATATTTGGTCTATGTTTAGACATTCAATTTATATTTAATCATTCAATTCAACCCAACAATGGTTAAGAACTCATTGTGGCATTTCACCGAACACTTGGAGTGCGGTTTTGGCTCCAAACACCAAACTTGAGCCTTTGCTCGAGTTTAACCCCAACCAATACATGAAATCCTTAATCTAACATATTTAGATCCTTTTATACTCTTACCACACATTTAAATCATAAAAGATTG
Source organism: Centrapalus pauciflorus (assembly GCA_020465985.1). Classification (NCBI taxonomy): domain Eukaryota; kingdom Viridiplantae; phylum Streptophyta; class Magnoliopsida; order Asterales; family Asteraceae; genus Centrapalus; species Centrapalus pauciflorus. Next base: position 5,013 of record JAANYP010009263.1, read on the forward strand.
TCAATTGGCTCATATGAACTCTTTTGAGTTCACAAATGGGTTAAAACCCAATTCACCACTTCAAAGTTCCAAATGAGCATATACTTAAATCCATTTGATTCCATATTAATATTTAACATATATGGATGAAGATTTAGCGTATTTATCTAACTAAAACATCAAACTCATATCCATACCCCATTGGAGCTCATTTGAGCCCTAGATTGGGTTCCAAACAAAACTAACTCAAACTACCGATGTAGTTGCATATTATGGCTTCATTTTGATCATATAACAACATACTAAAAGATGGGAACATTTACAAAACATTTCAACATAAACCCATTTAGGGTTTCACCTCCAAACTTTGAGAAAATGGGGAAGATGGAGACAAGAAAAGAGAAGAAGATGATAATACCTTCTAGGAATCACAATATTCCAAGATTTAACTTCCAAAACACTTCAATCTTCCTTCTTCAACTTCTACCCAACTCCCTTTTCTCTCTTTCTCTCCATTCTTGAGCTAGAGCAAACACACACACACACACACACACACACACACACACAAATGAAGTGTGTGTGTGAACCGTGGAAATAAAAAGGGGAGGGGCAAAAGGTTTGGCCTTTGGCCACCTTTAGCCCTCCAACTCACCCCTATTGACATTTTGCACCCCAATCAACCTATTATTTAAATCTTTCATTTTATAATTACAAAAGTATATTGCTAGATTTAACATTAACTTACATTAGACATAAATGTAAGTACTACTTTCAACAATATGGTTTATTTGATACACAACAATTAAATTTCCATAATTCTATAATTATACAAATCAAACGCTATTAATGATATTTAATTGTCTCGTAATTATTTGGGGTGTTACATGTATGTTCACATCACTTTTTAGGAGCTATGAGATGTGAATGTATGTGAAATTTACATATGATCTTCATAATGTTAATTAAAACATGTTTATGAACAAAAAAATTAAAAAAAGTTTTTTTAAGGTTGGTACTTTCTGGAGCGCTGCATAATGAGTGGTACTCTCTCGAACCATATTCTATATACGTGTATTTTAGTTTCTAGCCAACCATTTGACCATAAATTTTGACTATCTTTTAATATAAATTGTATATGCAATGAATATATGGTTACTTTGACATCCAATATTTGCCATCTTATATTGAATTTACCTCTGAATAACTTTTTTTCAGTAAGTAATGTTTTTTTGAAAAAAATATATTATGACCGTTCTGATCGATCTATATAAGTATAAATATTAAATATTCATATCAAAACTCGAATGAGAATTGTAATACCAATCACATTCTTCAAATACTAATGTTAAATATATATGCAATGTTAAATATATGATATATATAAAATACAATATTGAGTGCATCTAATATGCGGTGTTGATTATACCGATACATTGTTACTTCGACATTTAATATTTTCGATATGATATATTGAATGTTCATATGGGTAACATTTTTGTATACAAAAACAAAACACTTAAGTTTTTTTCCGAAAAAATATATCGTGACCGGTCACGTTTTAAAAAGTATAAAATTTTCGTTTTTATGGTATAATTTATTTTGATCCAAAAATTAATCATAATTGTGCAGTTTTTATTTATATAAAATAGAAATTTTTTGTGCTAGTTCTAATATTTTTGTTATTGTCAATCTTTTTAAGAAATTACCAATATCAATCTTTTTTTATTAATTCCACACTTGATTTAATTAATCAATGCCATTAGATTAATCTAATTCATGGACAAGATTCGTTTCGCACCAAATTTAAATTTTGCAATGATCTTACACACATGTTATAAAGATGATATAAAAGACGAATTTTAAGAAAAGTAAAAAAAAAAAGTAGTTGTTAAGTGTTAAGTTTTCATAAAACTTAATAACAAAAATAAATGTTATTGCTTAATTTTTTTCCAAAAATTAATATTGACATATTGTGTTGTAATAAAGTATGTTTTAGAAAAAAATTCAAAATTTAAAATTTAAATGATATGAAAACATGTTGTTAATGTTTAAGAAAAATTATTTCTCACATTCTCACAAAAACTGATATTTCTCACGTGAACTCAATTCGATACAAGATTCATATAATTCAAATGGTTCATAGAAGTGTTTGCAACAAGATTAATTAATCAAAAGATTTAGTAGTATTTTCAACAAAATTCAAATTCATTTTATAGTTATTTACATCGAATAAAGTGTTTATAAAAAATTAATATGTGTGCATGTATGTGTGTGTGTGTGTGTAACATGGTTCGAGAGAGTACAACTTATCATGTACCGTACCAGAAAATACCACATTTAAAATAAGTTTTTATTTTTTTTTCATAAACATGTTTTAATTAACATTATAAATATAATATGTAAATTTCGCATACATTCATATCTCCTAACTCGTTAAAAATGATGTAAACATACACTTATATTAATTTTGCATGTTTGTGAACATACATTTATGTGATGCATGATATCATGCACTTTGAATGTGTGGATGCACGTGAAATTTATATATTATCTTTGTAATGTTAATTAAATATACTTATAAAAAAAATTCAAAAAAATTATTTTTAACAGTGGTGCCTTCTGGTGATGCTCATTTGAACCTAAACATATGTGTGTGTAGGTTCAATAGAGTACCACTACTTTTTGCGGAGTATGAAGGTACCTAGCTTAAAAACATGTTTTTTGAAAAAAAATTTATAGTCATGTTTTAATTAACAATATCTGACTACTCGTAAAAATTACATATAAACACGCACCGAAACTATGTATATATTAAAATAATGTGTTTTAAATAAGGCATCTTTAATGTGTATATTAAAAATTCACATCAAATGTTTATATGAAATTCGTACATGAACTTACAAATTTACAAAAACAAAAATTACTTTCATACAAGTTACAATGTGTAAAATTGAAAATTTAATTCATTCCTAGTGTTTTTTGTTTATTTTTCTTAAAGAAAGAATAAATTCTTTACCTTTATCTATTCTTTTTCTATGCAGATGTATAATGAATGTATTGGATATGTTTACATATTACCAACCTCTATTAGCATTCCTTCTAGATTTTTAAATCACTGTTAACTTGCATTTCTTCAGATTATCAAATCTTTTTCTAAAAGATAATGTAATTTCTTTAACGAAATCATGATAAATGAAAATACTGCATAATGAAAATACTTTAACAGAATACATATCCCAGGAAAGAAATATGTTAACCAAACGCCCTTAAAGGGGCGTTTGATTCGCTAGAATCTGACGGAATGGAATGGAATCTGTCAAAGGAATGGAATTCTGGAAGGAATGGAATCTGTCTAAATCCAAATAATATGGTTTGTTGAGAATGAGAAAACATGTTGTTAAAAGGATTGCTTTGAAGGAATTTAATTTAAATTCCTTCTATCTTGCCATGGAATGGTCGTTCCTTCAAAAGGGATGATTTTTTTAAAAATGTGGAATGGTCATTCCATTCCTTTGGACTACCACACAACCCATCAGAATGGAAAATTCATTCCTTTTCCGCCAGTAACCATCAGATTCCAGCGAACCAAACGCCCTACATCAATATTTTACTATCTATACAATTTTACCTATTTAAATTTAAAAATCAATTAAGTAAGTTATATTATTAAAAGTATAATGTATTATTAACAGTTATTTACTATTAATAAAATACATTAAATTTTTTTGTGAGTAATGTCTTTTTGAATAGTACATACGAAGATATTAGTTTATCAAATAAATTAAAATATTAAATCAATCATTCATAAGGAAATAAGTAATTGATATGTTATTTCATATCAATTAATAAAAAACTATAAATAAGAAGAGTTAATTGTGCATAAACATCTATTTTGAACACATAGATTAAAGTTTTTAATTTAATTAATAGAAATTGATATTAAATGAAAAAAATTATATTACATAAATAGAAACCATAATATTTTCTTGCAAAAGAATGTTTCTTTTAATTTCTATTAACTTCAAATATAAAATATTAATGTGAAGAAGAAAAGGCTTTCATTACATAAATGAGTATTCATTACATATAAATCTAAATTTCTACATTTGGATTTAATTATGAACATTAGGGATAATAATGATAGATATTTAGTTTAGGTAAATATTTAATTAAGTATATTGAAATATCTAATTCATTATTAATTGATTAACAAAAAAAATTTAAAACCAACATTTAATGTACTTAAAGTAAGGTATTAATTTAGGAAAAAGAGGCGGGAAAATGAAAATTGCTTTCATTGTGGAAGTGACACGTGGCACAAATTGTTTTGCTTTATTATAATATATAGATAGATAGATAGATAGATAGATGGATAGATTTTTGTAGAGATTCATAAAAATGATGGACCAACTTTGACTGAATTGACTGGTCAAAAACCAGACCAATTTGAATCGCAGGACCGACCCGAGTCGGAATGGCCACATGATGCATCAAATGATCGTGATGCATCATCCTTCACATGTGTTGCAGTGTGATTCGACTTGAATCGACCGCGTAATGCATCAATTGATCATGATGCACAAATTTTTCCGTGTGATGCAATCTTCTCTACGTGATGCATTATACTTTTCCTTGTGATGCATTGTGGTTTTCCAAGATTTTTCAATGCATGGAGGTTATTAATTGAACTCACCCCTATATATATATATATATATATATATATATATATATATATATATATATATATATATATATATATATATATATATATATATATATATTGACATTAAGTAAAAAATTTCCAAAATTAAAAAGGATTTTACAATCAAATCAGCAACATAATCATTAACTTAACAAAAAAACAAGAAATGCATTAAGTCATATTTAATGACATTACTCAAAAGTTTAGCCTATAAATTAATTCATACATTTTAACATCTACACAACACAAGAAGTTAGAAAAATGAAAAATACTAAAAAATGTATTCAACTTGTTTGGGTTCCCCTCCTTATGATTGTAATTACTTCTTTATTTTATTCGGAGGCAGCGTTTTCCAAATACAGCGTGCACATTGAAGACGTCTATCTTGACAACCTTCAGGTTGGTTGCGGAATGCAAGGTCAAGAACCTGGAGATTTTCGTACGATCAACAATGGTGACGGGTACCTTCTTGAGTTTGATGAGAATGGTGTTTACATGTGTACTTTCAATTGGAAAAATAAACATATAACGTTTGTGGTATTTAATCGATTCCTTCAAAAGTTTTGCACCGGAGGGATTATCAAAGATTGTTTTTGGCGAGCAACACCTACTGGGTTTGATTTTATGGAGGATCCTCAAGGTTGGGAGACGCTATACACATGGTGACATTAGACAACTAACTTTATTGCTATATTGTCCTTTGAAATATCTAAACTGAAATGAAATATAACAAATTTCGTTGCTCTGTCTTGTTTTATTAATTTTTATAGGTTATAATATGAAACTGATTAGAAAGAAGAAGAAACATATATATATATATATATATATATATATATATATATATATATATATATATATATATATATATATGTATATATATATATATAATATTACATATGCAATACATAATA
>JAANYP010009265.1:0-19931 GCA_020465985.1 Centrapalus pauciflorus
GGTTTGGGAAACTTATTCCCAGTTGTCTCAGTTTGAGCAATGGCTTTGCCTTTGCCCCTACTGAGTTGTGATTTATGATGCCTATCAGCATACTCACTGTGTTTGGTTTTGAAAAACTTATTTTCATTTAAAACCAACTTACCACCATGATTTGAAAACTTATTTGAAATCACAGCAGTTTTGTTTTCAACCTGAGACTTACCCTTGTTGAAAACAGGCTGCTTACTTTTTGAAAACTTATTTTCAAAATGTTTAGCATCAAAAGGATTAACATGCTTTTTACCAACAGCTTTTGGCTCTGAACTTGTTTTGTCAACAGGCTTAGCATCCACAGCTTCAGTTTGAGCATGTTTTCCTTTCTTCTGCTTGTGTGAGCTAGCAGAGCACTTAGCAGGCTGTTTTGGAGAACAAACTCCAACATCAGCTTTTGAGCTGAGTTCACATAAGCTGTCAGTATTTTGAGGCCTGACAAACCTGTTTGTTGAAATAAGTTTACCATTCACATTTTGGATGAATGTATTTGGAAGTTCACCAAGAGTGGACAAGTCTTCTTTCAAATTACTTATTTCAACAATGGAAGCTGCTGTGTCAAGATCCCCTACAAGATAGGCTTGGATTTGAGCAGGAATCTGTTGACTGATACAATGGCTGACTTTTTGTGCAGATTGGCACCAAGAGTCAACTATCTTTTGAAGCTTAGCATGCTTTATATCTGTTTCTCTCTTTTCTTCCAGTAAAATGGAGTTGATGTGTTTTAATTCATCAAGCTCAGTTTCCAACTTATAGAAACTGTCCAGTTTACTGGATGTAGTTTTAAGATCAGCTTTAAGCTTGGAGATTTCAGATAATAAAGCATCATGCTTCTCAACAGCAGCTTTCAGATCAACAAGCATGTATTCAAACATTTTAACTTTTTCTTCAGAACTGTAAGCCATAAAATTTTGTACCTTATACATCATTGTAGGATTCCAGTTCTCCACGCTGCTGAAGGCTTCAGCTTCAGCCATGTCCTGTTTGAAACTGCTTGTTGATGGGACATCAGAGTTGGCCATCAGACACTGATTATCTTCTTCATCAGATGATGAATCAGATTCCTCCCAGTCACATGTCTCAGCCATGAGTCCCTTCTGGCGATTGGAAGACACAGAGTTTTCCAATTTCCTCAGCTTAGCCATGGCCATAAGGTACTTAACCCTATAGCCATCATCCCTGTTAGTCTTGATAGGTTTGGATGACTGACCAACAGCTTTTGACACACAGTCAGCAGCTATATGGCCAGTTTTGCCACACTTGAAGCACTCAGCCTTGGATTTGTCAAATGCTTTCTTTTTGCCAGCACTTGCACCTCCTTGTAGCATACTTCTTCCAAATCTTCTCTTGCTGAACTTTTTGACAAGCATAGCTATCATTTGCTCATCATCTTGTTCAGTAAGATCTGCAGCCTCTTCTTCTTCAGACACCTCCTCCTTATCATCATCCTGTTGATCAGGTTGAGTGAACACATCACTCACCTGATTAACAGACTGTCTCACATTAGCCACAAAGGCTGTACCTCTTCTGGACATTTCCAAGGCATTCCTCTTTTGCTGCCTTGATTGTTCATCATTCAGTAAGGATCCATACAGATTGACCAGATCCATACTTCTGATAGTACCTGAGTTTCTTAGGATGGTTGAGAAATAGTTCCACTCCTCAGGTAAAATGTCCAGAAACTTGTTCACCAAAGTAAGACTGTCCTTGGTGATCCCAACAGCTTTGAGATCATTCACCAGAGCAGTGAACCTGGTGTAGGTTTCTGTGAGAGACTCCTTTGGTTTGGCAAAGAAGAGTTCATACTGTCTAACAAGATTGTTAATCCTGTTGTCCAGTGTGATTGTGGGTCCATCATAGACGGTACACAGAGTATCCCACATCTCCTTTGCAGTCTTCATCTTCTCAACCTGCTTGAACACATCATCAGGAACAGAAATGACCAGGTTGTTTCTGGCCTTTGCATCCAGAGCTACCATTCTCTTGTCTTCATCAGACCATTGAGCTTTTGCTTTCTCAAAGGTCCTGATTTCAGGAGCAGCTCCTTCAACCGCTGGAGTTATTGTAGTAACAGAGGTTGGCACATAGGGACCCTCCATCACTATCTCTGGCAGTTGTACATCCAGATTCTCTAAATAGAGCATCATTCTGCACTTCCAACCAGAGAAGTTTTGATGATTAAATTTTGGAGGCTTGCCCATAGAGCCATTGTCATAGTAAGAAGAGTTTGCAGCACTGTTGTCCATGGAAACTTGGGATTATGAGAGATCTAGAATGACACACACTCTAAACTGCTCTGATACCAGTTGTAGGTCCCGAAAGGTTCCCAAAGTATATAGTAATAAACTGTAGAGGGGGGGTGAATACAGTATTTAAAATCTACACACTCTTTTTCTCAATGTTTGTATGTATTATCAACAAATGTTAATTACAAACAAGCTTGACTGCGGAATTGTTCAAGCTGAGATGACAGAATACAACAGTATGGTTTCTAGTCTAAGACACACTCAAACTAGATTACAATGAACACACTCACTAAGATGCACTCACTGTATTTTACAAGACTTTAAGGAACAGCTTTGGTAAACAGCTTAGACACACAGAAGCTTGTTTACAGAAGATTTGCATGCATGAATATCACACTTGCACGTTCACTCTTGGTTTAAGCACTTAGCTTTCTTCACATTCTTTCTGACCTTAGAAGCTTCCTTTTATACTCACTTAGAGGATCTAAGAGAAACATCTTCATTGGGCAGAATGAAAAAGGAGAAGTCTTGTTTGAAAAGACAATATAACTTTTCTGCACTTTTCTGAAAAGCAGACTTGCCTTCTCTTGTGCAGAACTTTTGTCTTTTTACTTTCTACTGTTGCATTGCCTTTAACCATTTTAGGAATGTCAACTTTGCGTCTTTCTTCCTTGTAAAGGCCTATTTTGATATAAGAAAAAGGTCTGTCACCCTTTTTCAAATATCCGTTTGTCTTCATGTAACAGAACAGCTTGGGCAGGCTGAGCGGTTCTGCTTTCCACTTTGTCTTCAACTGTGTAAACTGATCTGGTAGTTAAAAACAATACATGATGACTTGGAAACAAATTCCATAAAGTGTTTAGCCTGTTCACAAAGAACAGGTTCTGTTCACAAAGAACAGAACACTTTAAAAATGCCCAAGCTGCTCAACAGTGTAGAGCAGCGTAGACAGTTTATGTCCAGCCTGATCAGCAGACTGATCAGCTTGGACAAACTGTCTTGGTTGCAACACATGCAACGTATAGAACAGCTTTAGACTGATATTGCAAATCATTTTCAGGTTTCAATAAGGCATATAACAGGCCTTAAATTCAACCTTCAAATGTATCAACAGGTTTGATTATAAAATCTCCCCCTCAGATGTAGAGCAGGTTTGACTGAGGCCTTTTTGTGCCTAACACTAAGTCTCCTCAAAGGTATAAGAATTTGTATGTCTCACTCTACTCAAGTTTCTCAGAACAGCTTAGACAGAACAGGCTATGCATGTTTTGTACTTAGCCATTTTTCTGAAATCCTTTTACAGCTTGAACATACAACAGGCTGAACAAAAATAGTTTACTCATCCAGCCTGCTCTGATGGTTCATTCTTCACTCTGCTCATTCCCTCACACTGATTTACAAGACATTGTCTTGTAACCTGATCAGCTATTGGACACAACCTGTTCCTACATGGCTGAACAGGTTGAGGGAACAACTTTAAGAATGAACAGCCTGTGATGACTCTGCATATCACAGGTTTGACCAACAGCTTGGACCAAAAGTTTTTAATTACCTTTCTTCAAAATTAAGTTACTTAATTTCTGTTTTTATTTAACTTAATTACTGCGGATAATGTGGGTTACGTGTGTTAGTTATTAAAAAGGGCTCAAGTGGTCTGACAAACGGTCTGACATGGACAACCGTTTCGTTTTTCGTTAACGACTTTTTCAAATCAAACCGCCCAAATGTTTCTCTCTCATACCCTCTCACATTCAAATCCTATAAATTCCTCATACTGTTTCATCTTCGTCTTCCTCACTTCTATCATAAACCTCCTAAGAACCCTAAAAATCGACTAAGTGTCTTGTGCTTCTGCTAGTCTCACTACTCTCAAAATGGCTCTCAAAAACAACCCCTTCCTACCAGTATTTGTTGGTGATGATGTGCAGAAACATTCATCAGTCACCACAATGCTAACCCTCAAACCCACCAACTACATTGCAAACCTCACAATCCCCAAAGACTATGTGGGGAAAGGTTATGACCAAATGGTGGAGTTTTTGACAGTTCATCCGTTGAACTATGCCATGACTGCTACTCCTGGTGTCCTGTACCAAGAGATGGTATACGCGTTTTGGTACACCTGTGCCTACAACCCCAATACCAAAGTCATCAAGGGGACTATTCTCAATGGGACTCAGACCATTGAGATCACTATTGATCTCCTCAGGGAGGTTCTTCATCTGCCCATTGCTGATTCATATGACATGCCCCAGCCTGAAAATGAGCAAATAGGAAATTTGCTACGCTTTTATGGTGTAGCAGAACCCAAAATAGGAGCTACGCTGTACAGGATGGATTTGTCTCCTACCTACAGCTTTCTGTTTGCCTCAGTAATGATGAGCTTCAGTAGCAAAGTTGGTTCCTTTGACCAACTGAGCAGTGATGAAATCCCAATAGTCCTACATCTAGTGGATGGGACTACATTGGACATGGCCAAGTGGATCTTCCTCAACTTGAGAAATCTAGTGCAGCAGGAGCCAAGACCAGCTGCTGTTCGATACCCAAGATTTCTGAGCCTCATATTCAGACACATCTGTGGTGAGCATCTGCATAACTCTCAGCCCCTACTTCATACTGCTGCCTTCCCTGTAATAGGGAATAGAGTTTTCTATACTGCTGTTCTTCTAAATGAACCTCTTCTATCAACACCAATGAGGAGGTTGTTAGGATTCGTGGAAGGACCCTCTGCTGTGAGGGTGGATCCAGAAGCTGCTCCCAAGGCAAAATCCAAAGCCAGGTCCAAGCATATTAAAAGGACCTTGGCAACCACTAAAGCTGGGCCTGTGCAAAAGAAGGCCAAAACAGCTCAGTCTGAGTCTGCACCCTTAGCCTCTGTGGCTGAGGGGGAGCAGACTCCTCACCCTGGGTCATCTGTTGACCCTGAAACCTGTGTGGCTGGTGCCTCTGTGGCACCTGAGACCATGGAACAGGCCCACCCAACTGTTCCTGACCCAGTCTCACACCCTGTCCAAACAAATCCTCTCCTCTCTCCTCAATCACCTACTTCATCCATCCTATACCACCACAAAAGAAAATCAGCCCAAACAACCAGCTCCTCTGTTCCCTCTCAACAGGGTTCAGTTGTAAGAAAAGCCACCCCTGCTGCCTCTCCTATTTTGGGAGAAGGTTCAGCACAATTGGAGCCTGCTTCACTCCACCCTGAGTCCACCCAGAGTCAGCCTAAACCCTCTGGTTCCTCCCAACAGGAACCAGTTGTACAAAAGGAGATAACCACCTCAACTATTCCAGCCTCCCAACAGGCTGAGGATATTGAAAGACATGAGTCCTCTCCACTCCACACTGTGTCTACACTGTCCCCACTCCAACTTCTTTACACCCTGAGTCTGCACGAGGTGCCCACACTGCTGATCTAGACCAATCAGCAGCTCATCCTCAAACTTCTGCTCCCCATGATACAGCTGCTCTACACCAAGCAGCTGCTGAGGGACCATCAACCCAAGCTGATGAACCTCAGGGATCATACCATCCCTTTGGTGAGGCTGTTCCTGTGCAAAATCCATCAGCAGGTTTTACCACTGCTGATGTTAAAATGCATATCCCATCTCCCCGTGATGAGGTGCTTTTACACCAAGGCACTGCAGAGGGAACACCCACTTGCCTTCATGAAGGTGTTGCAACACAAGCCGCATCTGAAAAGCCCCCAACATCAACCCCTTCTCCTGATGATGCAGCTACAGCCGCTGCTGAGGGATCCTTTGAACCCTCCAAGCTGGGCCACATTACTTTTACCCAGGATATGGAGCTTCTCTCTAATGTTCCTCTTCCCTCTCCATCGCATCCTCATACACCAGCCTCATCATCTTCTTCTCCATCCACCCAATCTAAACAGTCCACCCATACACCTCCATCTCCTAAAGACCTGCCTTTGAAGGATCAACTTTCTCTGCTGACCAACAAAGTTAGTTCTTTAGAAACCTCTATGTCTTCTCTACCCTCTTTTATCTCAGACTCTGTGTCTGAACAGCTTAAGGGATTCTTTGATCTGTTCAAAGATTCCTTCCCTGCCACTCCACAAACTGATACTTCTCCACAGCTGCTTGCACTCACTGCATAGCTGCAAACTGTGTCTACCTCCCTCTCGTTAATTCTTTTCCTACAATAGGACTCTGTGTCCTTAATAACAGCTATTTCTCAACAGCTGTCATCTCTCCTCACTTCTTGCAATTCTACACTGCCTACTACTCTAGCCAGCTTGAACACACTTATTGGCTTCCTTTCCAATTCTGTGTCATCAAACCTTGCTGATGTGCAAGACTCTTTTGAACTCCATCTTTCACAGCTTCCAAGTTTGCTGTTCACAGCTTCTGATAGGGAAAACATTGTTAAGCTGACCTCTCTTGCTGATATCCAATCCTCCTCTCTTCAAACCTGTCTTTCACAGCTTGCAGAGGTGAAGGACAACCTGGCTTTCTTAGTGAATAGCCTGCTTGGCCCCAAGCCTGCTGCCAAAACTGCTGGCAAGGCTGCTGACTTTGTGTCTTCAGGCAGACTAGGTGTTGAAGGTGCTCGTCCATCTCCTTCAAAGGGGGAGAAGTCATCTGCCTCGAAGACTAAGTCTAAGGGGGAGAAAACTTCTTCTCCTAAGGAGAAATCAGTACCTGCAATACTTACTGGTCAAGCAGCAGGACAATCTGCAACAGGTAAAATGGAGGGTGCTTCCCAATCTGCTCAGCCTACTCAGGCTGAAACTCCAAACCCTGCTAAGTCTAAGGGGGAGGAATTTATTCCTGAGGATAGGCCAAGCAGCAGAAGGAGGCATCTGATCTTAGAAGAAGAAGAAGGAGAGGAGGAGGAAAGTCCTGAAGCTGCTGTCACTACAGCAGCTAAAGGAAAAGAAAAAGTAGCAACTGATCCCCAACAACAGAAAGCAGCAGAGATTCAATTTCACAAAGTCAGGGCAAAAGAAATGGGTCTTCCTATGCTCAAATACTTTGAGTTTAGAGAAGAACAGCTTCAAGCCCTGGAAGCTCTAAGGAAAGAAGAAGAATCTGCCAAAGCTGTTAAATCTTTTGCACTCCAAGAGGCAAGGAAAGTCAAAATGTCCACTCTGAATGTGCAAAAGAAATTAATGGAAGCTGCTAAGGGATCAGCAGAAGAGAAGGAAGCAGAAAAAGAAAAGGGTGCTCTGGTCTCAGTGACCAAAACTCAAGTGCCCTCTACTAGAACCCAATTCCAATTTGAAAACCTAGCAAAAAAGAAGTTTCATGATGTCGCTGACCGAAGACTTGCTAAGGAACCAATTGTCAAAGCTGTTCCTATTTCAAGAAAAGGCAAACAGTGGAAACTGCAAATTACCAGGATGGGTTCAACAGGTCCTGAGCTAGAATCTTATGATCACACTGATGTTGCCCAAATGGGGTAAAGGGAATGGGTGGAACTAGCAGTTGCCCTGAGCCAGTCAAAGTCAGAAACGGCTAAGACTATCAGGGCATATGTGAAGAAGTTAATGGAGAGAGTGAAAGATATTGGCCTGATCTCAACTGATATAAGTGAGAGTGTCTCTGTGACATATCCCAAGATAAAGGCCAAGAGGACAAGGAATGACTCAGAGCTGGAAGAACTTCTTATGATGATTGAACAAGGAGATTATGCTGTGGAAATCAAAGGAGTTAATCACAGCCTGCCCAAAGGAGTGGAGTTTGAAGAAGGCAAGGTAATTGAAGAGCCTGAGTTAGGGGCATTTTTTGTAGATCCCTTAACCAAGAAAAAGTGTTTTCAGAGAGCTTCAGACCTACACAAAGTTGGTCTTAAGCAGCTTGCAGCCTTCAGAATTGCCAACTCCTTCAGACAGTCCAGCAAATGGAGAGCAGCCATCTAGGATGAGCTAAGAGGTTTTTATGATAGAGGTGAGCTTCAAGATCCAAACTTCATGTTTCTCAGAGTTGAAATTCAAAATCTGGAAGAAACAAGGGAGGAACTTGAAAGAATGTTTGAAGAAGGACTGCCACCTCCAGTACAGTAATGACCATCTACCAATCAGGGTAGGTGAAGAATGGAAGCTGTCCATCAGTTGGACAGGCTTACCATTATTTGCTCCCATAAAAAACAGTCCAAAATCTGATGTACATTAGTTGTACTTTATTTACATATGTTGCAGTTTTCTATTTTGCATTAGTTGTAATATACATCGGTACATAAGTTGTACTTTTGTAAGAACATGTGTTGTTCTATGTAATAAAAAATCAGTGTATATATAAACTGATCTTTTACTTTATGTAGATGTTGTAATTTTATCTCAACAAGTATACTGTAAAAATATATAGTGATTTTTGATAAGGCCAGCTTAGACTGGTTATTGCAAATAGGGGGAGATTGTTAGGCACAAAAAGGCCTCAGTCAAAGCTGTTCTGCATCTGAGGGGGAGATTATTAATCAAACCTGTTGATGCTTTTGTATGATGAATTTAAGGCCTGTTATATGCCTTATTGAAACCTGAAAATGATTTGCAATATCAGTCTGAAGCTATTCTATGTGTTGCAACATAGGAAATTTTGCCCAAGCTGTTCAGTCTGCGTAACAGGCTGGACATAAACTGTCTACGCAGCTCTATACTGGTGAGCAGCTTGGGCAGTTCACAAATGTTCTGTTCTTTGTAAACAGAACCTTGTAGGTCCCAAAAGATATCCCAAGTATATAGCTTTAAGCTGTAGAGGGGGGGTGAATATAACACTTTCAAGAACTACACATAATTTTCTCAATGTTTGTATGTATTATTAACAAATGTTAATTACAAACAAGCTTGAATGCGGAAAGGTTCAAGCTGATATGACAGATACAATAGTATGTTTAACCAGTCTAAGACTGACTTAAACTAATTACAATGAATACACTCACTAAGAATCACTCACTGTGCTTACAAGACTCTGAGGAACAACTTCAACAAGAACAGCTTAGACACTGAGCACTGTTCTATTAAATCAGATTTGCATGCATGAATGACACACTTTGAATGCACGTTCACTCTTGTTTTCAGCACTTAGCTTTTTTTTTGGCTTTTTCTTTCAATCCTTGGAAGTTTCTTTTTATACTCACTCAGAGGATCTAAGTGAAGCTTCTTCATTGGACGGAATGAAAAAGGAGAAGTCTTGTTGAAAAGACAACATAACCTTTTCCGCACTTTTCTGAAAAGCAGACTTGTCTTCATATGGGCAGAACTTTTGTCTTTTCACTTTGTCTACTGTTGTATTGCCTTTAACCAAATAAGGAATGTCAACTTTGTGTTTTTCTTCCTTGTCAAGGCCTATTTTGTTATAAGAAAAAGGTCTGTCACCCTTTTTCAAATAACCTTTTGTCTTCATGTAGCAGAACAGCTTGGGCAGGCTGAGCAGTTCTGATTTCCACTTTGTCTTCGACTTTGAAAACTGATCTTGCAGTAAAAAACAATACATGAGGACTTGGAAACACATTCCATAAAATGTTTAGCCTGTTCACAAAGAACAGAACACTTGTAAACTGCCAAAGCTGCTCACTAGTGTAGAGCAGCGTAGACAGTTTATGTCCAGCCTGTTCAGCAGACTGAACAGCTTTAGCAAAACTGCCTTTGTTGCAACAGATGAAACACGTAGAATAGCATAAGGATGATATTGCAAATCATTTTCAGGTTTCAATAAGGCATATAACAGGCCTTAAATTCAACATTCAAAAGCATCAATAGGTTTGATTAATAATCTCCCCCTCAGATGCAGAACAGTTTTGACTGAGGCCTTTTTGTGCCTAACAATCTCCTCCTATTTGCAATAACCAGTCTAAGCTGGCCTTATCAAAAGTCACTACATATTTTTACAGTATATTTGTTGAAATAAAATTACAACATCAACATAAAGTAAAAGATCAGTTTATATGTACACTGATTTTTGATTATATTAGAACAACACATGTTCTTACAAAAGTACAACTGATGTACTGATGTATATTACAACTAATGTAAAAGAAAATTACACCATATGTAAGTAAAGTACAACTAATGTACATTGGACTGTTTTTGTTGGGAGCAGAAAATGGTAAGCATGTCCAACTAATGGACAACTTCCATTCTTCACCTACCCAGATGGTAGATGGACTTCATCATAATGGAGGGGGACCTTAAAACATCTTCTCAAGTTCCTCTCTAGTATCCTCAAGTTCTTGAATCTCACTTCTTATGATCATAAACTTGGGATCCTCAAGTTCACCTCTTTCATAACAGCCTCTGAGATGAGCCCAGATAGCTGCTCTCCACCTGCTTGACTGCCTGAATGAAATTGCAAGTCTGCAGGCTACAAGTTGTCGCAGATCCACCTTGTATAGATCTGATGCTCTCTGAAAGCATTTCTTCTTAGTTAAGGGATCTACAAACAATGCCCCCAGCTCAGGCTCTTCAATGATCTTGCCATCTTCAAACTCAATTCCACTAGGCAGGCTGTGATCAACTCCTATCATCTCAATAGCATTGTCACCTTGTTCTATCAGGATGAGGAGTTGTTCCATCTCAGTGTCCTTCCTTGTCCTCCTGGCGTTTATTTTTGGTTGTGTCACATAGACACCTTCACTTACTTCTTTGGAGATCAGGCCAAGATTTTTTACTCTCTCGATCAGCTTATTCACATATGCTCTGATAGTCTTAGCAGTTTCAGACTTAGACTCACTCAGAGCAACTGCCAGCTCAATCCATTCTCTGTACCCCATTTGTGCAACGTTAGTGAAGTCATATGTTTCAAGTTCTGGGCCTGCTGCACCCATTCTGGTTATTTTCAACTTCCACTGACTGCCTTTTCTTGAAATGGGCACAGCTTTGACAATTGCCTCCTTAGCAAGCCTTCTATCAGCAACATCTTGAAATTTTCTTCTTGCCAGGTTGTCAAAGTGAAATTGAGCTCTTGCAGAAGGCACTGAAGTTTTGGTCACTAAGACAAGAGCACCTTTTTCTTTTTCAGCTTCCTTCTCTTCTGCTGATCCCTTAGCAGCTTCCAAGATTTTCTTTTGCATAACAAGAGAGGAGCTTTTGCAGATTCTTCTTCTCCTCTTGAAGTGCTAAAGACTTAGCAGCTTTTGCAGATTCTTCTTCTTTTCTTAAAGCTTCCAGGGCTTGAAGCTGTTCTTCTCTAAACTCAAAATATTTGTGCATAGGAAGACCCATTTCTTTGGACCTGGCTTTGTGAAACTTGATCTCTGCTGCTTTCTACCGTTGAGGATCAGTTGCTGCTTTTTCTTTTCCTTTAGCTGCTGTAGTGACAGCAGCTTCAGGACTTTCCTCCTCCTCTTCTTCTTCTTCTAAAATCAGATGCCTCCTTCTGCTGCTTGGCCTGCCCTCAGGAATAGTTTCCTCCCCCTTAGACTGAGCAGGGATTGGAGATTCAGCCTGAGTAGGCTGAGCAGCGTGGGAGGCACCCTCCAGTGTACCTGTTGAACTTCCTGCTGGTTGACCAGTGAGTGTTGCAGGCACTGATTTCTCCTTAGAAGAAGAAGTTTTCTCCCCCCTTAAACTTAGTCTTCGAGGCAAATGACTTCTCCCCCTTTGAAGGAGATGTACCAGCACCTTCAACACCCGGTCTGCCTGAAGACACAAAGTCATCAGGCTTGCCAGCAGTTTTGGCAGCAGGTATGGGGCCAACAAGGCTATTCACCAAGAATGCCAAGTTGTCCCTCACCTCTGCAAGCTGGGTAAGACAGGTTTAAAGAGAAGAGGATTGGGTATCAGCAAGGGAGGTCAGCTTAACAATATTTTCCCTATCAGAAGTTGTGAACAGCAGACTTTGAAGCTGTGCAAGATGTAATTCGAGAGAATCTTGCACATCAGCAAGGTTTGATGACACAGAATTGGATAGGGAGCCAATGAGTGTGTTCAAGCTGGCCAGAGTATTAGGAAGAGTAGTGTTGCAAGAAGTTAGGAGAGATGATAGCTGTTGAGAAATAGTTGTCATTGAGGACACAGAGTCATGTTGCAGTGAAAGAATGGAGGAGAGGGAGGTGAACACATTTTGCAGCTGTGCAGTGAGTGCAAGCAGCTGTGGAGAATGATCTGGTTGTGGAGTGGCATGGAAGGAATCTTTGAACAAATCAAAGAATCCCTTAAGCTGTTCAGACACAGAGTCTGAAATAATAGAGGGTAGAGAGGTCATAGTAGTTTCCAAAGAACCAACTTTGTTGGTCAGCAGAGAAAGCTGATCCTTCAAAGGCAGGTCTTTAGGAGATGGAGGTGTATGGGTGGACTGTTTAGATTGGGTGGATGGAGAAGATGATGATGAGGCTGGTGTATGAGGATGTGAGGGAGAGGGAAGAGGAACATTGGAGAGAAGCTCCATAGCCGGGGAAAAAGTAATGTGGCCCAGCTTGGAGGGGTCAAAGGGTCCCTCAGCAGCGGCTGTAGCTGCTTCATCAGGAGAAGGAGTTGATGTTGGGGGCTTTTCAGATGCTGCTTGTGTTGCAGCACCCTCATGAAAGTCAGTGGGTGTTCCCTCTGCAGTGCCTTGGTGTAAAAGCACCTCATCATGGGGAGATGTGATATGAATTTCAACATCAGCAGTGGTGAAACCTGCTGATGGAGCTTGCATAGAAAGAGCAGCCTCACCAAAGGGATGGTATGATCCCTGAGGTTCATCAGCTTGAGTTGTTGGTCCCTCAGCAGCTGTTTGGTGTAGAACAGCTGTATCATGTGGAGCAGAATTTTGAGGCTGAGCTGCTGAGTAGTCTAGATCAGCAGTGTGGGCACCTGGTGCAGACTCAGGGTGTAAAGTAGTTTGAGTGGGGGACAGTGTGGACTCAGTATGGAGTGGAGAGGGCTCCTGTCTTTGAATATTCTCAGACTGTTGGGAGGCTGGAATAGTTGAGGGTGTTATCTCCTTTTGTACAACTGGTTCATGTTGGGAGGAACCAGAGGGTCTAGGCTGACTCTGGGTGGACTCAGGTTGGAGTGAAGCAGACTCCAATTGTGCGGAACCTTCTCCCAAAATAGGAGAGGCAGCAGGGGTGGCTTCTTTACAATTTAACCCTGTTGAGAGGGAACAGAGGAGCTGGTTGTTTGGGCTGAGTTTCTTTTGCGGTGGTATAGGATGAATGAAGTAGGTGATTGAGGAGAGGGGAGAGGATCTCTTTGGACAGGGTGTGAGACTGGGTCAGGAACAGTTGGGTTGGTCTGTTCCATGGTCTCAGGTGCCACAGAGGCACCAGCCACAAAGGCTTCAGGGTCAACAGATGACCCAGGGTGAGGAGTCTGCTCTCCCTCAGCCACAGAGGCTAAGGGTGCAGACTCAGACTGAGCTGTTTTGGCCTTCTTTTGCACAGGCCCAGCTTCAGTGGTTGCCAAGGTCCTTTTAATATGCTTGGACCTAGCTTTGGATTTTCTCTTGGGAGCAGCAGCTTCTGGATCCCCCCTCATAGCAGAGGGTCCTTCCACCAATCCTAAAAACCTCCTCATTGGTGTGGATAGAGGAGGTTCATTTGGAAGAACAGCAGTGTAGAAAACTCTATTCCCTATTACAGGGAATGCAGCAGTATGAAGTAAAGGCTGACAGTTGTACAGGTGCTCACCACAAATGTGTCTGAAAATGAGGCTCAGAAACCTGGGGTATCGAACAGCAGCTGGTCTTGGCTCTTGCTGCACCAGGTTCCTCAAGTTCAGAAAGATCCACTTAGCCATATCAATTGTAGTCCCATCCACCAGCTGTTGAACTATTGGGACTTCATCACGGCTCAGTTGGTCAAATGAACCAACTTCGCTGCTGAAGCTCATCATCACTGAGGCAAACACAAAGCTGTAGGTAGGAGACAAATCCTTCCTGTACAGCGTTGCTCCAATTTTGGGTTCTGCTACACCACAGAAGCGTAGCAAATTTCCCATTTGCTCATTTTCAGGCTGGGGCATGTCATATGAATCAGTAATGGGCAGATGAAGAACCTCCCTTGTAAGGTCTACCAATGCAAGATCTATCTAGACGCGGATCCGTTAACGAGTGCGGAATCCTCGTTGACGGTCAGACGGACAACTCTCAACCAACGGAAACACGGAGACTATTAGACGCTGAACGAACGACACACGAACGATCCTACGTACTAATTCTCTCCGAAACGGGACTCACCTAGCTGATAAACTCGAGATCGCTTAATGCTCAATTCCTCACGAATTCTGCAAAAAGTCTCTTAATGATTCGAGTCTATCCCTAATTATAGACCCTGATTCGACTCTGTTGTGGGCCAACCTCGAATCTGGCCTAAGGCCCATTCGAATCTGTCCATCTGACAGATTCGAATCTAACCTATTCGAATCTAAGGACTCATTCGAATCTATCACAGATTCGAATGTATCCTTTTATGCAATTCGAATCTAGCCTTTGATATATATAACTAAGTGTTTGAAACTTATGTTTTAACTTATGCTTGAGTTAATCTTTGACCTTTATGTTTGAACTTCTTGTAATATGTAACATCAAGTTCAAACACACAATCAATAACAGACAAACACATATTAAACATATATAACAAAATACTTGGTTAATACTCAGAATATTACCTAAACACATAATGCAGATCGATTAGACTGCTATCGTCACACAGGGTGTACCAACAGACTCCCCCTTGACGATAGCTTCTAATTATTTACATTACATCAAATTTAAGTACTAGAGCTATATATATTACTACCCGCATATAATCCTGCATCTATACAAACTTTGACTACCTTTTGGAACTTCCTGGCTTCAGATCTCCATGGTTCAGTAAAGAAGATAGGCTGATCATGAAGCTTCTTCAGGTCGTCCTTTGATAGGTTTATCAAGTGCAATGGATCATATACCTTCAAAATTACCTGCTCGTCTTGATCTTCCATGATAGCTTCAGCAGTGTCATCTCTAGGTACCACCACTTCATGTTGCTCAAAACGTTCTGTGGCATTGGCTTCATTGGGACTTTCTTTAGACACCTCACAGGTTTGTATTCCATCCTGGCCCATGGCCTACCTGTATGAGGATCTATTCTCGACCCATCCTCGACCCTCTTTCCGGTCCTTGGCTTGAGTCGCTCAAATTTCCCTGATCGCCCTTCTTTCCTTATAATTCTTTCAATCACGTTCGCGTAGGGATCATCTCCAATGTTGATCAGCTCCTTCCAGGCTAACTCTTTAACTTCAATCTTGGGCAATGAATTAAACGCTTTCAATGTCCGCCTCAAGTATTGAAGACCATCTCTTCTTTTCAAAATAAACAGCTGCAGTTCTCTGTCAAAGAACCAGCTAATAATCCCTCCAGCAAAATTTCCAGCACCTGGATTTCTCATCTTCTTCTTCATCTTCAGCTGATCTTTCTTTTCTTCCTTCTTGAACCAAAGATTTAACAGATCAGCTCTAGATGGCTCTTTTTCAGCCTCTTCAAGGTCTTTATCTTCAGCTGAGGCTACCTTGATGTAATCAGTATCAATCACATTATGATCTTGGCTTTCATACAGTTCAGTGATTGGTTGTGAATTGATTATTACTTCATTAACGTGATCATCTTCATCATCTAGCACTTCATCATCCGATCTCCAGTCAGCGACGTCATCTGGAATGAACTCACCTTCTTCTAATTCTTCAATATCATCTTCAAAATCAAATTCCATGAGCTCTTCTTCAATATCTTTCAGCGCATCTATCATGTCGCTATCTAAGGTCTTTGAAGAACCTGCTTCTCCTCCTGCTCCTCCTACTTCTCCCCCTGGACTAGGCTCCCCCTCAGATTGAGCAGTCTGAGCAGCAGAAAAATCTACTGGCTCATTCTGTCTTTTAGGGCTGGGATCATTGCCTTGGTTGTCTTCATCATCATCTCCTCTCGGCCTCTGTACTTCTTCCTGATCACGGCACGATGTCTCCCCCTGAGCCTGTAAATTTTTTATTAACTGCTCAATTAGGGAGCGCATCGACCTTATCTCGGCTGACTGATCACAAACAAATGTTTTTAACTCTGTGTTTTCTTCCTGGACCTTTTCCACAATCTTCTTTAAAACGGCATTCTCCTTATCGACATCTGCGTTATGCTTCTGAAGCTCACCGATTGCTGTTGTTAGCCCAAAGATTTGGATTTCCTGGAAGTCAACTCTATCTTTTAAGCGCAGAAATCTTTGATTGTCAGCGTATGAGGATGAGGTTGATGGAATTGATTGTAACGGAGTTGGAAGTATTGGCGATGGAATATATGGTTCATCGCGAGGTGGTGGTGGTGGAATGGTGGTTTGAGGTTCTTGTTCTTGAGGTTGAGGGTTTTGAGATTGAGAAGTTTCTGGTTGTTCTGCGGAGACTGACAAGGATCCTTGCATGAACCTGTGACGTTTGGCCCGTTGCCTCGTCACAAGTTGAGAAACTTCGTCTTCTTCGAAGTCAGACTCCTCCGATTCCCTGTCCCATCGCCTCCTAGAACTACGTTCATTAATAATCAGTCGCGAACCATAAGTTCCAATTTGAACTTCAGGAACAGCAGACATTGACTCTGGAGCTTCAACTTCTATCTCCTCTATCTCTTCTGACTCAGTTGCTGAAGATGACAAAACGTTATCATCCTGCTCTGCTCATAATTCTCAACATCCCTCAGCACATCTTCTTCTCCTTCTGGAGGCTCAAGTAATTCTCCCACTAATGCAGCAGCTATATCTTCATTTGCATGTGGACCCGCCTCCCAAATTTCATTTAGCGTTTGGCACAATTGATCAGCTTCATTTGGGACATTTGACGGCCCGGCTTCCTGCACTTCTGGTTGCTGACTCGTAGAAGGCCTAGACGCCTGAGTCTGACTCGCAGTAGCTCTTTGTCTTCGCCTTGGATCACGGGGACGAGCACGAGCCTGTTGTTGTAGTGGACGTTGCTGTTGTTGTTGCGGTTGTTGTTGTTGCTGTCGAGGCTGAACTTCTACTTCACCTGCCCAGTTGGCATTATCTGGTGCCACAAAGTTCCTGTCTAAAACACCTCCAAACAACGGTCGCTCGATCGGAATAGCCAATCTTCCTCGATGTGAGGAACAATCAGCGAATATCCTTTTGTCCATAATAGCTACGTTCTGAACGTCATTTGATGGCGGCAGATTTGGCAAGAAGTGCCTGATCAACATCATGATGAACCGCGGATATAGCAGGAATTGCTGATTTTCAGGAGCGGTGATTTGGTGAACAAATTCGGAGAAAAACATTTCCGAGAAACTGTATGGTCGATTGTACACCATCGCGACTATCCCAGACTGGATCTTCGCAACTATATAGTCAAACCCGGCTTTCTTTGGTGCAAAACATACCATGAAGACATGAGCAAGAAATCTCCATTGCCCGATTAAGCCGCTCTTCATATAGGACACTTTCGACACGTCTAGACTGTATCCCATTCTCTGAAAGGCCGCTTGCCTGATGTTCAGAGGGAATTCGATCGGTCCAGACTCTTCTTCTTGAGTGCCCAGCTGCAACACTTGACGCAGCATATCCGCTGAAAATACTAGCGGTTGTCCAGCAATGCGAGTTCGTAGTACTGTCGGAGTGACCGAGCAGTCTACTTGAAGATGATCGTAAAATTGACGGATATAAGGCAATATGAGCTGAACATTATGAGATAGTGCAAATCCTATCCTAGATTCCACAAGAAATTCTAGCATCTGCCTGTATCCCTGCGCCTCAGGGAGGTCATGATCCGGATGAAGCACCATATTGTGCTTAGGGACAAAAGCACGAACTGCCATATCTGCACAATAAATAAAACTGTTAGACTCATTAAAAATCAATAAACTTGTTTAAATTCAAATTTGTTTTATTTTGTACTTTATTAAATACAAAATCTAACACAATTAAATTTCCACAAGTTTAATAAAATTTAAATTAAAGAAATTAAATAGAGTACAGATTCGAAGGGAACAGATTCGAAGTGTCCATATTCGAATGTAGTGGACAGATTCGAAGAGTCCCTATTCGAGTCTAATGGACAGATTCGAATATCATTGTCATCTCGAATCTAATGATAGATTCGAGAAACCTATGAACAGATTCGAAAGTCCATGAACAGACTCGAAGTGCCGACATATGAATTTTCAACAAAAACCCAAGATTTTAACCATTTTGAACTTGGTAAATCACATACATTAGTTCAACTAGGTTCTAATCATTGATTTATGTCTTTAATTTGATCTTTTATAGGTCCAAACTTAGTTATTTAGCAAAAACCCAATTTTGACCAATAAAACTTCAAAAATCGACGATTTGTCCTTAAATGGTGTATAAAACTACCAAAATCTTGTACAATCCGGTTGATTATACCTAGATATGAGTGTAGAATCGAACACAGTAGCCTTAGAGTCGACAAAATGTCGTTTAGGAGCAATACGGTAGACTCGAGAACAGATTCGAGATCGTCACAGACAGATTCGAGGATATAGATTCGACAACAGTAAAGTAATAAATGACTTCACTATTGACCTATATATACTACCTACCTTCGAGTCTATGTGGATTCGAGTCTACTGACAGATTCGAAATACTTCACATTCGAGTCTGTCTTAGATTCGAAATTACCAACACTTAGAAAAATTTCGAAAATTTTGAAATAAGTTCAACTTTTCCAATTTTTTTTCTACGGTATTGTGTAACCAGATAAACTATGCCAACTCTTTTACCCTAAGCAACAGATATTTCACGCAATGTTTATTTTATCCAACTTCGAATGCACCCTCAGTAACTTTTGACCTTTTACCTAAGTAAAAATTAAACTAAACTAAGGTAAAAATAAAATAAAATTTGACTAAAAATTTTAATCTAGACTTAAGTTATAAAAACAAATTTACAAGCTAAGCTTAATACTAAACAACATAATTTTGATGAGTATAGTCGAAGAGAGGTTCAATCAGATAGCGATGTCCGATACTAACCTTCAGTACTTAAACTTTCACACTTAGGAATTTTTTGAATTCCTTTGATTGTTTGTCGTGACATACCCATTTAGCCGATTGTTGGTATTTTACCCTGTTAAACATTTTACATTTCGGAATATCCCTTGGCCTTTTTTATTTATCAGGAAATTATCTTACGTGACTCAGACATAGACATACTTTTATGATCATGGCACACAGACAAAGATTCTAACTTGTTGGTATTTGCAAACTTTCTTTAAAAGACAAACATCGAACACAGGTCTGTATTTTCATACAACAAAGTGTCTTAGTTCGACTTAAGGTTTATTTTTAAAGTTGCAGATAGCGGTGACAGGTCCTGTACTGACCGTACCAACAAAGCGACCCAATGTTCCTCTAACCCGAATCTAAACAGAGACAACAGGTCTGTACTTACGTACAACAGAGTTGCATGTTTTCACTCTCAGTTTTCATGATATTTCTATTCTTTCCATTTTCAGATGTATTTGATGTTGCCATACATCCCCAGAAAGTTTGCACACCTCATTTAGACTTAAAGTTTGTATGTCTTGTACATAAAAATTAAGACCAATTGGTCGTACATCTAGGTTAGAGACACGCTTGACTTTTTCTAGAATATTTTATTAGCCTTGAGATTCCCTATATGTATTATGCCTACCAACACATCAAACTAAATAAAGTATAACACTTAGAGTTTAGTTGCATTATGTGTGAAAGCCTAAATACTTAGAGTCTGTAACGACGGTGCTAA
>JAANYP010009266.1:0-30431 GCA_020465985.1 Centrapalus pauciflorus
TTTTATTTGTGTGCGGCTGATTGCAACCATTTGGTTACATAACGAGTGTCTTCTTGTGGTCTTTGGTCACATAAAATTATGCAAAATGTGGTCGTATGTGTTAAAAAGTGTTACTATACGCTCTTTTAAGAGAGGTACAGTTGTATTTTGTGTGACTATTGTCCATGCAATGGCTAATTTATTTTAATTTGTGTGTGGCTGATTGTAACCATTTGGTCACACAACGAGTGTGTTGTTGTAGGCTTTGGTCACATAAAATTATGCCAATTGTGGCCGCAGGTGTTAAAAAGTGTGACCATATGCTCTTTTTGTAAGATAAACTTGTATTTTGTGTGACTATCATCCATGCAATGACTACTTTATTTTTATTTATGTGTGGCTGAGTGCAACCATTTGGTTACACAACGAGTGTGTTCTTGTGGGCTTTAGTCACATAAATTTATGCCAAATGTGGCCGTAGGTGTTAAAAAGTGTGACCATATGCTCGTTTAAGTGAGGTAAATTTGTATTTTGTGTGACTATTGTTCATGCAATGGCCACTTTATTTTTGTTTGTGTGTGGCTGATTGCAACCATTTGATCACACAACGAGTGTCTTCTTGTGGGTTTTGGTCACATAAAATTATGCCAAATGTGGCCGTAGGTGTTAAAAAGTGTGACCATATGCTCTTTTAAGTGAGGTACACTTGTATTATGCGTGACTATTGTCCATGCAATGGCTACATTATTTTTATTTGTGTGCGGCTGATTGTAACCATTATGGTCACACAACGAGTGTGTTGTTGTAGGCTTTGGTCACATAAAAATTATGCCAAATGTCGCCGTAGGTGTTAAAAAGTGTGACCATATGCTCTTTTAAGTGAGGTACCCTTGTATTTTTTGTGATTATTGTCCACGGAATGGCCACTTTATTTTTATTTGTGTGTGGCTGATTGCAACCATTTGGTTACATAACGAGTGTCTTCTTGTGGTCTTTGGTCACATAAAATTATGCAAAATGTGGTCGTATGTGTTAAAAAGTGTTACTATACGCTCTTTTAAGAGAGGTACAGTTGTATTTTGTGTGACTATTGTCCATGCAATGGCTACTTTATTTTTATTTGTGTGTGGTTGATTGTAACCATTTGGTCACACAACGAGTGTGTTGTTGTAGGCTTTGGTCACATAAAATTATGCCAAATGTGGTCGCAGGTGTTAAAAAGTGTGACCATATGCTCTTTTTGTAAGATAAACTTGTATTTTGTGTGACTATCATCCATGCAACGACTACTTTATTTTTATTTATGTGTGGCTGATTGCAACCATTTGGTTACACAACAAGTGTGTTGTCGTGGGCTTTAGTCACATAAATTTATGCCAAATGTGGCCGTAGGTGTTAAAAAGTTTGATCATATGCTCATTTAAGTGAGGTAAACTTGTATTTTGTGTGACTATTGTTCATGCAATGGCCACTTTATTTTTATTTGTGTGTGGCTGATTGCAACCATTTGATCACACAACGAGTGTCTTCTTGTGAGCTTTGGTCACATAAGATTATGCCAAATGCGGCCGTAGGTGTTAAAAAGTGTGACCATATGCTCTTTTAAGTGAGGTACACTTGTATTTTGCGTGACTATTGTCCATGCAATGGCCACTCTATTTTTATTTGTGTGTGGCTGATTCCAACCATTTGGTCACACAACGAGTGTCTTCTTGTGGGTTTTGGTCACATAAAATTATGCCAAATGTGGCCGTAGATGTTAAAAAGTATGACCATATGCTCTTTTAAGTAATGCAAAATTGTATCTTGTGTGACTATTGTCCATGCAATGGCCACTTATTTTTTATTTGTGGATGTGAGAATGATTATTGCAACATTTGGCACACACGAGTGTCTCTTGTGCTTTGTTCACATATAAAATTATGCAATGTTTCGGCCGTAGGGTTAAAAGGCTGACCATATGCTCTTTTAAGTAATGCAAAATTGTATCTTGTGTGACTATTGTCCATGCAATGGCCACTTATTTTTTATTTGTGTGTGGCTGATTGCAACCATTTGGTCACACAACGAGTGTCTTCTTGTGAGCTTTGTTCACATAAAATTATGACAAATGTGGCCGTAGGTGTTAAAAAGTGTGACCATATGCTCTTTAAAGTGAGGTACACTTGTATTATGTGTGACTATTGTCCATGCAATGGCTACATTATTTTTATTTGTGTGCGGCTGATTGTAACCATTATGGTCACACAACGAGTGTGTTGTTGTAGGCTTTGGTCACATAAAAATTATGCCAAATGTGCGTAGGTGTTAAAAAGTATGACCATATGCTCTTTTAAGTAATGCAAAATTGTATCTTGTGTGACTATTGTCCATGCAATGGCCACTTATTTTTTATTTGTGTGTGGCTGATTGCAACCATTTGGTCACACAACGTGTGTCTTCTTGTGAGCTTTGTTCACATAAAATTATGCCAAATGTGGCCGTAGGTGTTAAAAAGTGTGACCATATGCTCTTTTAAGTGAGGTACACTTGTGTTTTGCGTGACTATTGTCCATGCAATGGCCACTTTATTTTTATTTGTGTGTGGCTGATTGCAACCATTTGGTCACACAACGAGTGTCTTCTTGTGAGCTTTGGTCACATAAAATTATGCCAAATGTGGCCGTAGGTGTTAAAAAGTGTGACCATATGCTCTTTTAAGTGAGGTACACTTGTGTTTTGCGTGACTATTGTCCATGCAATGGCCACTTTATTTTTATTTGTGTGTGGCTGATTGCAACCATTTGGTCACACAACTAGTCTCTTCTTGTGGGCTTTGGTCACATAAAATTATGCCAAATGTGGCCGTAGGTGTTAAAAAGTATAACCATATGCTCTTTTAAGTAATGTAAACTTGTATTTTGTTTGACTATTGTCCATGCAATGGCTACTTTATTTTTATTTGTGTGTGGCTGATTGTAACCATTTGGTCACACAACGAGTGTGTTGTTGTAGGCTTTGGTCACATAAAATTATGCCAAATGTGGCCGCAGGTGTTAAAAAGTGTGACCATATGCTCTTTTAGTAAGATAAACTTGTATTTTGTGTGACTATCATCAATGCAATGACTACTTTATTTTTATTTGTGTGTGGTTGATTGCAACCATTTGGTCACACAACGAGTGTGTTGTCGTGGGCACATAAACTAATGCCAAATATGGTCGTAGGTGTTAAAAAGTATGACCATATGCTCTATTAAGTAAGATAAACTTGTATTTTGTGTGACTATCATCCATGCAATGACCACTTTATTTTTATTTATGTGTGGCTGATTGCAACCATTTGGTTACACAACGAGTGTGTTGTTGTGGGCTTTAGTCACATAAATTTATGCCAAATGTGGCCGTAGGTGTTAAAAAGTGTGACCATATGCTCGTTTAAGTGAGGTAAACTTGTATTTTGTGTGACTATTGTTCATGCAATGGCCACTTTATTGTTATTTGTGTGTGGCTGATTGCAACCATTTGGTCACACAAAGAGTGTCTTCTTGTGAGCTTTGGTCACATAAGATTATGCCAAATGCGGCCGTAGGTGTTAAAAAGTGTGACCATATGCTCTTTTAAGTGAGGTACACTTGTATTTTGCGTGACTATTGTCCATGCAATGGCCACTTTATTTTTATTTGTGTGTGGCTGATTGCAACCATTTGGTCACACAACGAGTCTCTTCTTGTGGGCTTTGGTCACATAAAATTATGCCAAATGTGGCCGTAGGTGTTAAAAAGTATGACCATATGCTCTTTTAAGTAATGTAAACTTGTATTTTGTGTGACTATTGTCCATGCAATGGCTACTTTATTTTTATTTGTGTGTGGCAGATTGTAACCATTTGGTCACACAACAAGTGTGTTGTTGTAGGCTTTGGTCACATAAAATTATGCCAAATGTGGCCGCAGGTGTTAAAAAGTGTGACCATATGCTCTTTTAGTAAGATAAACTTGTATTTTGTGTGACTATCATCAATGCAATGACTACTTTATTTTTATTTGTGTGTGGTTGATTGCAACCATTTGGTCACGCAACGAGTGTGTTGTCGTGGGCTTTGGTCACATAAAATTATGCCAAATATGGTCGTAGGTGTTAAAAAGTATGACCATATGCTCTTTTAAGTAAGATAAACTTGTATTTTGTGTGACTATCATCCATGCAATTACCACTTTATTTTTATTTATGTGTGGCTGATTGCAACCATTTGGTCACACAACGAGTGTGTTGTCGTGGGCTTTGGTCACATAAATTTATGCCAAATGTGGTCGTAGGTGTTAAAAAGTGTGACCATATGTTCTTTTAAGTAAGATAAACTTGTATTTTGTGTGACTATCATCCATGCAATGACCACTTTATTTTTATTTGTGTGTGGCTGATTGCAACCATTTGGTTACACAACGAGTGTGTTGTTGTGGGCTTTAGTCACATAAAATTATGCCAAATGTGGCCGTAGGTCTTAAAAAGTGTGACCATATGCTCGCTTAAGTGAGGTAAACTTGTATTTTGTGTGACTATTGTTCATGCAATGGCCACTTTATTTTTATTTGGGTGTGGCTGATTGCAACCATTTGGTCACACAACGAGTGTCTTCTTGTGGGTTTTGGTCACATAAAATTATGCCAAATGTAGCCGTAGGTGTTAAAAAGTGTGACCATATGCTCTTTTAAGTGAGGTACACTTGTATTATGCGTGACTATTGTCCACGGAATGGCCACTTTATTTTTATTTGTGTGTGGCTGATTGCAACCATTTGGTTACACAACGAGTGTCTTTTGGTGGTCTTTGGTCACATAAAATTATGCAAAATGTGGTCGTATGTGTTAAAAAGTGTTACTATACGCTCTTTTAAGAGAGGTACAGTTGTATTTTGTGTGACTATTGTCCATGCAATGGCTACTTTATTTTTATTTGTGTGTGGCTGATTGTAACCATTTGGTCACACAACGAGTGTGTTGTTGTAGGCTTTGGTCACATAAAATTATGCCAAATGTGGCCGCAGGAGTTAAAAAGTGTGACCATATGCTCTTTTTGTAAGATAAACTTGTATTTTGTGTGACTATCATCCATGCAATGACCACTTTATTTTTATTTGTGTGTGGCTGATTGCAACCATTTGGTTACATAACGAGTGTCTTCTTGTGGTCTTTGGTCACATAAAATTATGCCAAATGTGGTCGTATGTGTTAAAAAGTGTTACTATACGCTCTTTTAAGAGAGGTACAGTTGTATTTTGTGTGACTATTGTCCATGCAATGGCTACTTTATTTTTATTTGTGTGTGGCTGATTGTAACCATTTGGTCACACAACGAGTGTGTTGTTGTAGGCTTTGGTCACATAAAATTATGCCAAATGTGGCCGCAGGTGTTAAAAAGTGTGACCATATGCTCTTTTTGTAAGATAAACTTGTATTTTGTGTGACTATCATCCATGCAATGACTACTTTATTTTTATTTATGTGTGGCTGATTGCAACCATTTGGTTACACAACGTGTGTGTTGTTGTGGGCTTTAGTGACATAAATTTATGCCAAATGTGGCCGTAGGTGTTAAAAAGTGTGACCACATGCTCGTTTAAGTGAGGTAAACTTGTATTCTGTGTGACTATTGTTCATGCAATGGCCTCTTTATTTTTGTTTGTGTGTGGCTGATTGCAACCATTTGATCACACAACGAGTGTCTTCTTGTGGGTTTTGGTCACATAAAATTATGCCAAATGTGGTCGTAGGTGTTAAAAAGTGTGACCATATGCTCTTTTAAGTGAGGTACACTTGTATTATGCGTGACTATTGTCCATGCAATGGCTACATTATTTTTATTTGTGTGCGGCTGATTGTAACCATTATGGTCACACAACGAGTGTGCTGTTGTAGGCTTTGGTCACATAAAAATTAGGCCAAATGTCGCCGTAGGTGTTAAAAAGTGTGACCATATGCTCTTTTAAGTGAGGTACCCTTGTATTTTTTGTGATTATTGTCCACGGAATGGCCACTTTATTTTTATTTGTGTGTGGCTGATTGCAACCATTTGGTTACACGAGTGTCTTCTTGTGGTCTTTGGTCACATAAAATTATGCAAAATGTGGTCGTATGTGTTAAAAAGTGTTACTATACGCTCTTTTAAGAGAGGTACAGTTGTATTTTGTGTGACTATTGTCCATGCAATGGCTACTTTATTTTTATTTGTGTGTGGCTGATTGTAACCATTTGGTCACACAACGAGTGTGTTGTTGTAGGCTTTGGTCACATAAAATTATGCCAAATGTGGCCGCAGGAGTTAAAAAGTGTGACCATATGCTTTTTTTGTAAGATAAACTTGTATTTTGTGTGACTATCATCCATGCAATGACCACTTTATTTTTATTTGTGTGTGGCTGATTGCAACCATTTGGTTACATAACGAGTGTCTTCTTGTGGTCTTTGGTCACATAAAATTATGCAAAATGTGGTCGTATGTGTTAAAAAGTGTTACTATACGCTCTTTTAAGAGAGGTACAATTGTATTTTGTGTGACTATTGTCCATGCAATGGCTACTTTATTTTTATTTGTGTGTGGCTGATTGTAACCATTTGGTCACACAACGAGTGTGTTGTTGTAGGCTTTGGTCACATAAAATTATGCCAAATGTGGCCGCAGGTGTTAAAAAGTGTGACCATATGCTCTTTTTGTAAGATAAACTTGTATTTTGTGTGACTATCATCCATGCAATGATTACTTTATTTTTATTTATGTGTGGCTGATTGCAACCATTTGGTTACACAACGAGTGTGTTGTTGTGGGCTTTAGTCACATAAATTTATGCCAAATGTGGCCGTAGGTGTTAAAAAGTGTGACCATATGCTCGTTTAAGTGAGGTAAACTTGTATTTTGTGTGACTATTGTTCATGCAATGGCCACTTTATTTTTGTTTGTGTGTGGCTGATTGCAACCATTTGATCACACAACGAGTGTCTTCTTGTGGGTTTTGGTCACATAAAATTATGCCAAATGTGGCCGTAGGTGTTAAAAAGTGTGACCATATGCTCTTTTAAGTGAGGTACACTTGTATTATGCGTGACTATTGTCCATGCAATGGCTACATTATTTTTATTTGTGTGCGGCTGATTGTAACCATTATGGTCACACAACGAGTGTGTTGTTGTAGGCTTTGGTCACATAAAAATTATGCCAAATGTCGCCGTAGGTGTTAAAAAGTGTGACCATATGCTCTTTTAAGTGAGGTACCCTTGTATTTTTTGTGATTATTGTCCACGGAATGGCCACTTTATTTTTATTTGTGTGTGGCTGATTGCAACCATTTGGTTACACAACGAGTGTCTTCTTGTGGTCTTTGGTCACAAAAAATTATGCAAAATGTGGTCGTATGTGTTAAAAAGTGTTACTATACGCTCTTTTAAGAGAGGTACAGTTGTATTTTGTGTGACTATTGTCCATGCAATGGCTACTTTATTTTTATTTGTGTGTGGCTGATTGTAACCATTTGGTCACACAACGAGTGTGTTGTTGTAGGCTTTGGTCACATAAAATTATGCCAAATGTGGCCGCAGGAGTTAAAAAGTGTGACCATATGCTCTTTTTGTAAGATAAACTTGTATTTTGTGTGACTATCATCCATGCAACGACTACTTTATTTTTATTTATGTGTGGCTGATTGCAACCATTTGGTTACACAACGAGTGTGTTGTTGTGGGCTTTAGTCACATAAATTTATGCCAAATGTGGCCGTAGGTGTTAAAAAGTGTGATCATATGCTCGTTTAAGTGAGGTAAACTTGTATTTTGTGTGACTATTGTTCATGCAATGGCCACTTTATTTTTATCTGCGTGTGGCTGATTGCAACCATTTGATCACACAACGAGTGTCTTCTTGTGAGCTTTGGTCACATAAGATTATGCGAAATGCGGCCGTAGGTGTTAAAAAGTGTGACCATATGCTATTTTAAGTGAGGTACACTTGTATTTTGCGTGACTATTGTCCATGCAATGGCCACTCTATTTTTATTTGTGTGTGGCTGATTCCAACCATTTGGTCAAACAACGAGTGTCTTCTTGTGGGTTTTGGTCACATAAAATTATGCCAAATGTGGCCGTAGGTGTTAAAAAGTATGACCATATGCTCTTTTAAGTAATGCAAAATTGTATCTTGTGTGACTATTGTCCATGCAATGGCCACTTATTTTTTATTTGTGTGTGGCTGATTGCAACCATTTGGTCACACAACGTGTGTCTTCTTGTGAGCTTTGTTCACATAAAATTATGCCAAATGTGGCCGTAGGTGTTAAAAAGTGTGACCATATGCTCTTTTAAGTGAGGTACACTTGTGTTTTGCGTGACTATTGTCCATGCAATGGCCACTTTATTTTTATTTGTGTGTGGCTGATTGCAACCATTTGGTCACACAACGAGTGTCTTCTTGTGAGCTTTTGTCACATAAAATTATGCCAAATGTGGCCGTAGGTGTTAAAAAGTGTGACCATATGCTCTTTCAAGTGAGGTACACTTGTGTTTTGCGTGACTATTGTCCATGCAATGGCCACTTTATTTTTATTTGTGTGTGGCTGATTGCAACCATTTGGTCACACAACTAGTCTCTTCTTGTGGGCTTTGGTCACATAAATATATGCCAAATGTGGACGTAGGTGTTAAAAAGTATAACCATATGCTCTTTTAAGTAATGTAAACTTGTATTTTGTTTGACTATTGTCCATGCAATGGCTACTTTATTTTTATTTGTGTGTGGCTGATTGTAACCATTTGGTCACACAACGAGTGTGTTGTTGTAGGCTTTGGTCACATAAAATTATGCCAAATGTGGCCGCAGGTGTTAAAAAGTGTGACCATATGCTCTTTTAGTAAGATAAACTTGTATTTTGTGTGACTATCATCAATGCAATGACTACTTTATTTTTATTTGTGTGTGGTTGATTGCAACCATTTGGTCACGCAACGAGTGTGTTGTCGTGGGCTTTGGTCACATAAAATTATGCCAAATATGGTCGTAGGTGTTAAAAAGTATGACCATATGCTCTTTTAAGTAAGATAAACTTGTATTTTGTGTGACTATCATCCATGCAATTACCACTTTATTTTTATTTATGTGTGGCTGATTGCAACCATTTGGTCACACAACGAGTGTGTTGTCGTGGGCTTTGGTCACATAAATTTATGCCAAATGTGGTCGTAGGTGTTAAAAAGTGTGACCATATGCTCTTTTAAGTGAGGTACACTTGTATTTTGCGTGACTATTGTCCATGCAATGGCCACTCTATTTTTATTTGTGTGTGGCTGATTCCAACCATTTGGTCACACAACGAGTGTCTTCTTGTGGGTTTTGGTCACATAAAATTATGCCAAATGTGGCCGTAGGTGTTAAAAACTATGACCATATGCTCTTTTAAGTAATGCAAAATTGTATTTGTGTGACTATTGTCCATGCAATGGCCACTTATTTTTTATTTGTGTGTGGCTGATTGCAACCATTTGGTAACACAACGAGTGTCTTCTTGTGAGCTTTGTTCACATAAAATTATGCCAAATGTGGCCATAGGTGTTAAAAAGTGTGACCATATGCTCTTTTAAGTGAGGTACACTTGTGTTTTGCGTGACTATTGTCCATGCAATGGCCACTTTGTTTTTATTTGTGTGTGGCTGATTGCAACCATTTGGTCACACAACGATTCTCTTCTTGTGGGCTTTGGTCACATAAAATTATGCCAAATGTGGCCATGGTGTTAAAAAGTATGACCATATGCTCTTTTAAGTAATGTAAACTTGTATTTTGTGTGACTATTGTCCATGCAATGGCTACTTTATTTTTATTTGTGTGTGGCTGATTGTAACCATTTGGTCACACAACGAGTGTGTTGTTGTAGACTTTGGTCACATAAAATTATGCCAAATGTGGCCGCAGGTGTTAAAAAGTGTGACCATATGCTCTTTTTGTAAGATAAACTTGTATTTTGTGTGACTATCATCCATGCAATGACTACTTTATTTTTATTTATGTGTGGCTGATTGCACCCATTTGGTTACACAACGAGTGTGTTGTTGTGGGCTTTAGTCACATAAATTTATGCCAAATGTGGTCGTAGGTGTTAAAAAGTGTGACCACATGCTCGTTTAAGTGAGGCAAACTTGTATTTTGTGTGACTATTGTTCATTCAATGGCCACTTTATTTTTGTTTGTGTGTGGCTGATTGCAACCATTTGATCACACAACGAGTGTCTTCTTGTGGGTTTTGGTCACATAAAATTATGCCAAATGTGGCCGTAGGTGTTAAAAAGTGTGACCATATGCTCTTTTAAGTGAGGTACACTTGTATTATGCGTGACTTTTGTCCATGCAATGGCTACATTATTTTTATTTGTGTGCGGCTGATTGTAACCATTATGGTCACACAACGAGTGTGTTGTTGTAGGCTTTGGTCACATAAAAATTATGCCAAATGTGGCCGTAGGTGTTAAAAAGTGTGACCATATGCTCTTTTAAGTGAGGTACCCTTGTATTTTTTGTGATTATTGTCCACGGAATGGCCACTTTATTTTTATTTGTGTGTGGCTGATTGCAACCATTTGGTTACATAACGAGTGTCTTCTTGTGGTCTTTGGTCACATAAAATTATGCAAAATGTGGTCGTATGTGTTAAAAAGTGTTACTATACGCTCTTTTAAGAGAGGTACAGTTGTATTTTGTGTGACTATTGTCCATGCAATGGCTACTTTATTTTTATTTGTGTGTGGCTGATTGCAACCATTTGGTCACACAACGAGTGTCTTCTTGTGAGCTTTGGTCACATAAAATTGTGCCAAATGTGGCCATAGGTGTTAAAAAGTATGACCATATGCTCTTTTAAGTAAGATAAACTTGTATTTTGTGTGACTATCATCCATGCAATTACCACTTTATTTTTATTTATGTGTGGCTGATTGCAACCATTTGGTCACACAACGAGTGTGTTGTCGTGGGCTTTGGTCACATAAATTTATGCCAAATGTGGTCGTAGGTGTTAAAAAGTGTGACCATATGTTCTTTTAAGTTAGATAAACTTGTATTTTGTGTGACTATCATCCATGCAATGACCACTTTATTTTTATTTGTGTGTGGCTGATTGCAACCATTTGGTTACACAACGAGTGTGTTGTTGTGGGCTTTAGTCACATAAAATTATGCCAAATGTGGCCGTAGGTCTTAAAAAGTGTGACCATATGCTCGCTTAAGTGAGGTAAACTTGTATTTTGTGTGACTATTGTTCATGCAATGGCCACTTTATTTTTATTTGGGTGTGGCTGATTGCAACCATTTGGTCACACAACGAGTGTCTTCTTGTGGGTTTTGGTCACATAAAATTATGCCAAATGTGGCCGTAGGTGTTAAAAAGTGTGACCATATGCTCTTTTAAGTGAGGTACACTTGTATTATGCGTGACTATTGTCCATGCAATGGCTACATTATTTTTATTTGTGTGCGGCTGATTGTAACCATTATGGTCACACAACGAGTGTGTTGTTGTAGGCTTTGGTCACATAAAAATTATGCCAAATGTGGCCGTAGGTGTTAAAAAGTGTGACCATATGCTCTTTTAAGTGAGGTACCCTTGTATTTTTTGTGATTATTGTCCACGGAATGGCCACTTTATTTTATTTGTGCGTGGCTGATTGCAACCATTTGGTTACACAACGAGTGTCTTTTTGTGGTCTTTGGTCACATAAAATTATGCAAAATGTGGTCGTATGTGTTAAAAAGTGTTACTATACGCTCTTTTAAGAGAGCTACAGTTGTATTTTGTGTGACTATTGTCCATGCAATGGCTACTTTATTTTTATTTGTGTGTGGCTGATTGTAACCATTTGGTCACACAACGAGTGTGTTGTTGTAGGCTTTGGTCACATAAAATTATGCCAAATGTGGCCGCAGGTGTTAAAAAGTGTGACCATATGCTCTTTTTGTAAAATAAACTTGTATTTTGTGTGACTATCATCCATGCAATGACCACTTTATTTTTATTTGTGTGTGGCTGATTGCAACCATTTGGTTACACAACGAGTGTGTTGTTGTGGGCTTTAGTCACATAAAATTATGCCAAATGTGGCCGTAGGTGTTAAAAAGTGTGACCATATGCTCGCTTAAGTGAGGTAAACTTGTATTTTGTGTGACTTTTGTTCATGCAATGGCCACTTTATTTTTATTTGGGTGTGGCTGATTGCAACCATTTGGTCACACAACGAGTGTCTTCTTGTGGGTTTTGGTCACATAAAATTATGCCAAATGTGGCCGTAGGTGTTAAAAAGTGTGACCATATGCTCTTTTAAGTGAGGTACACTTGTATTATGCGTGGCTATTGTCCATGCAATGGCTACATTATTTTTATTTGTGTGCGGCTGATTGTAACCATTATGGTCACACAACGAGTGTGTTGTTGTAGGCTTTGGTCACATAAAAATTATGCCAAATGTGGCCGTAGGTGTTAAAAAGTGTGACCATATGCTCTTTTAAGTGAGGTACCCTTGTATTTTTTGTGATTATTGTCCACGGAATGGCCACTTTATTTTTATTTGTGTGTGGCTGATTGCAACCATTTGGGTACACAACGAGTGTCTTCTTGTGGTCTTTGGTCACATAAAATTATGCAAAATGTGGTCGTATGTGTTAAAAAGTGTTACTATACGCTCTTTTAAGAGAGGTACAGTTGTATTTTGTGTGACTATTGTCCATGCAATGGCTACTTTATTTTTATTTGTGTGTGGCTGATTGCAATGATTTGGTCACACAACGAGTGTGTTGTCGTGGGCTTTGGTCACATAAAATTAAGCCAAATGTGGTCATAGGTGTTAAAAAGTGTGACCATATGCTCTTTTAAGTAAGATAAACTTGTATTTCGTGTGACTATCATCCATGCAATGACCACTTTATTTTTATTTGTGTGTGGCTGATTGCAACCATTTGGTTACACAACGAGTGTGTTGTTGTGGGCTTTAGTCACATAAAATTATGCCAAATGTGGCCGTAGGTGTTAAAATGTGTGACCATATGCTCGTTTAAGTGAGGTAAACTTGTATTTTGTGTGACTATTGTTCATGCAATGGCCACTTTATTTTTATTTGTGTGTGGCTGATTGCAACCATTTGGTCACACAACGAGTGTCTTCTTGTGGGTTTTGGTCACTTAAAATTATGCCAAATGTGGCCGTAGGTGTTAAAAAGTATGACCATATGCTCTTTTAAGTAATGTAAACTTGTATTTTGTGTGACTATTGTCCATGCAATGGCCACTTATTTTTTATTTGTGTGTGGCTGATTGCAACCATTTGGTCACACAACGAGTGTCTTCTTGTGAGCTTTGGTCACATAAAATTATGCCAAATGTGGCCTTAGGTGTTAAAAAGTGTGACCATAAGCTCTTTTAAGTGAGGTACACTTGTATTTTGCGTGACTATTGTCCATGCAATGGCTACATTATTTTTATTTTTGTGTGGCTGGTTGTAACCATTATGGTCACACAACGAGTGTGTTGTTGTAGGCTTTGGTCACATAAAATTATGCCAAATGTGGCCGTAGGTGTTAAAAAGTGAGACCATATGCTCTTTTAATTAAGATACCCTTGTATTTTGCGTGACTATTGTCCATGCAATGGCTACTTTATTTTTTTTATTGTGTGGCTGATTGTAACCATTATGGTCACACAACGAGTGTGTTGTTGTAGGCTTTGGTCACATAAAATTATACCAAATGTGGTCGTAGGTGTTAAAAAGTGTGACCATATGCTCTTTTAAGTGAGGTACCCTTGTATTTTTTGTGATTATTGTCCACGGAATGGCCAATTTATTTTTATTTGTGTGTGGCTGATTGCAACCATTTGGGTACACAACGAGTGTCTTCTTGTGGTCTTTGATCACATAAAATTATGCAAAATGTGGTCGTATGTGTTAAAAAGTGTTACTATACGCTCTTTTAAGAGAGGTACAGTTGTATTTTGTGTGACTATTGTCCATGCAATGGCTACTTTATTTTTATTAGTGTGTGGCTGATTGCAACCATTTGCTCACACAACGAGTGTGTTGTCGTGGGCTTTGGTCACATAAATTTATGCCAAATGTGGTCGTAGGTGTTAAAAAGTGTGACCATAAGCTCTTTTAAGTAAGATAAACTTGTATTTTGTGTGACTATCATCCATGCAATGACCACTTTATTTTTATTTGTGTGCGGCTGATTGAAACCATTTGGTTACACAACGAGTGTGTTGTTGTGGGCTTTAGTCACATAAAATTATGCCAAATGAGGCCGTAGGTGTTAAAAAGTTTGACCATATTCTCGTTTAAGTGAGGTAAACTTGTATTTTGTGTGAGTATTGTTCATGCAATGGCCACTTTATTTTTATTTGTGTGTGGCTGATTGCAACCATTTGGTCACACAACGAGTGTCTTCTTGTGGGTTTTGGTCACATAAAATTATGCCAAATGTGGCCGTAGGTGTTAAAAAGTATGACCATATGCTCTTTTAAGTAATGTAAACTTGTATTTTGTGTGACTATTGTCCATGCAATGGCCACTTATTTTTTATTTGTATGTGGCTGATTGCAACCATTTGGTCACACAACGAGTGTCTTCTTGTGAGCTTTGTTCACATAAAATTATGCCAAATGTGGCCGTAGGTGTTAAAAAGTGTGACCATATGCTCTTTTAAGTGAGATACCCTTGTATTTTGCGTGACTATTGTCCATGCAATGGCTACTTTATTTTTATTTGTGTGTGGCTGATTGTAACCATTATGGTCACACAACGAGTGCGTTGTTGTAGGCTTTGGTCACATAAAATTATGCCAAATGTGGTCGTAGATGTTAAAAAGTGTGACCATATGCTCTTTTAAGTGAGGTAAACTTGTATTTTTTGTGACTATTGTCCACAGAATGGCCACTTTATTTTTATTTGTGTGTGGCTGATTGCAACCATTTGGTTACACAACGAGTGTCTTCTTATGGTCTTTGGTCACATAAAATTATGCAAAATGTGGTCGTATGTGTTAAAAAGTGATACTATACGCTCTTTTAAGAGAGGTACAGTTGTATTTTGTGTGACTATTGTCCATGCAATGGCTACTT
The DNA here is from genome assembly GCA_020465985.1 of Centrapalus pauciflorus. NCBI lineage: Eukaryota > Viridiplantae > Streptophyta > Magnoliopsida > Asterales > Asteraceae > Centrapalus > Centrapalus pauciflorus. The sequence goes on from JAANYP010009266.1 coordinate 15,096, forward strand.
TATTTTTATTTTATGTGTGGCTGATTGTAACCATTTGGTCACACAATGAGTGTGTTGTTGTAGGGTTTGGTCACATAAAATTATGCCAAATGTGGCCGTAGGTGTTAAAAAGTGTGACCATATGCTCTTTTAGTAAGATAAACTTGTATTTTGTGTGACTATCATCCATGCAATGACTACTTTATTTTTATTAGTGTGTGGCTGATTGCAACCATTTGCTCACACAACGAGTGTGTTGTCGTGGGCTTTGGTCACATAAATTTATGCCAAATGTGGTCGTAGGTGTTAAAAAGTGTGACCATAAGCTCTTTTAAGTAAGATAAACTTGTATTTTGTGTGACTATCATCCATGCAATGACCACTTTATTTTTATTTGTGTGTGGCTGATTGAAACCATTTGGTTACACAACGAGTGTGTTGTTGTGGGCTTTAGTCACATAAAATTATGCCAAATGTGGCCGTAGGTGTTAAAAAGTGTGACCATATGCTCGCTTAAGTGAGGTAAACTTGTATTTTGTGTGACTATTGTTCATGCAACGGCCACTTTATTTTTATTTGTGTGTGGCTGATTGCAACCATTTGGTCACACAACGAGTGTCTTCGTGTGGGTTTTGGTCACATAAAATTATGCCAAATGTGGCCGTAGGTGTTAAAAAGTATGACCATATGCTCTTTTAAGTAATGTAAACTTGTATTTTGTGTGACTATTGTCCATGCAATGGCCACTTATTTTTTATTTGTGTGTGGCTGATCGCAACCATTTTGTCACACAACGAGTGTCTTCTTGTGAGCTTTGTTCACAGAAAATTATGCCAAATGTGGCCGTAGGTGTTAAAAAGTGTGACCATAAGCTCTTTTAAGTGACGTACACTTGTATTTTGCGTGACTATTGTCCATGCAATGGCTACATTATTTTTATTTGTGTGTGGCTGATTGTAACCATTATGGTCACACAACGAGTGTGTTGTTGTAGGCTTTGGTCACATAAAATTATGCCAAATGTGGTCGTAGGTGTTAAAAAGTGTGACCATATGCTCTTTTAAGTGAGATACCCTTGTATTTTGCGTGACTATTGTCCATGCAATGGCTACTTTATTTTTATTTGTGTGTGGCTGATTGTAACCATCATGGTCACACAACGAGTGTGTTGTTGTAGGCTTTGGTCACATAAAATTATGCCAAATGTGGTCGTAGGTGTTAAAAAGTGTGACCATATGCTCTTTTTAGTGAGGTAAACTTGTATTTTTTGTGACTATTGTCCACGGAATGGCCACTTTATTTTTATTTGTGTGTGGCTGATTGCAACCATTTGGTTACACAACGAGTGTCTTCTTGTGGTCTTTGGTCACATAAAATTATGCAAAATGTGGTCGTATGTGTTAAAAAGTGTTACTATACGCTCTTTTAAGAGAGGTACAGTTGTATTTTGTGTGACTATTGTCCATTCAATGGCTACTTTATTTTTATTTTATGTGTGGTTGATTGTAACCATTTGGTCACACAACGAGTGTGTTGTTGTAGGGTTTGGTCACATAAAATTATGCCAAATGTGGCCGCAGGTGTTAAAAAGTGTGACCATATGCTCTTTTAGTAAGATAAACTTGTATTTTGTGTGACTATCATCCATGCAATGACTACTTTATTTTTATTAGTGTGTGGCTGATTGCAACCATTTGCTCACACAACGAGTGTGTTGTCGTGGGCTTTGGTCACATAAATTTATGCCAAATGTGGTCGTAGGTGTTAAAAAGTGTGACCATAAGCTCTTTTAAGTAAGATAAACTTGTATTTTGTGTGACTATCATCCATGCAATGACCACTTTATTTTTATTTGTGTGCGGCTGATTGAAACCATTTGGTTACACAACGAGTGTGTTGTTGTGGGCTTTAGTCACATAAAATTATGCCAAATGAGGCCGTAGGTGTTAAAAAGTTTGACCATATTCTCGTTTAAGTGAGGTAAACTTGTATTTTGTGTGAGTATTGTTCATGCAATGGCCACTTTATTTTTATTTGTGTGTGGCTGATTGCAACCATTTGGTCACACAACGAGTGTCTTCTTGTGGGTTTTGGTCACATAAAATTATGCCAAATGTGGCCGTAGGTGTTAAAAAGTATGACCATATGCTCTTTTAAGTAATGTAAACTTGTATTTTGTGTGACTATTGTCCATGCAATGGCCACTTATTTTTTATTTGTATGTGGCTGATTGCAACCATTTGGTCACACAACGAGTGTCTTCTTGTGAGCTTTGTTCACATAAAATTATGCCAAATGTGGCCGTAGGTGTTAAAAAGTGTGACCATATGCTCTTTTAAGTGAGATACCCTTGTATTTTGCGTGACTATTGTCCATGCAATGGCTACTTTATTTTTATTTGTGTGTGGCTGATTGTAACCATTATGGTCACACAACGAGTGCGTTGTTGTAGGCTTTGGTCACATAAAATTATGCCAAATGTGGTCGTAGATGTTAAAAAGTGTGACCATATGCTCTTTTAAGTGAGGTAAACTTGTATTTTTTGTGACTATTGTCCACAGAATGGCCACTTTATTTTTATTTGTGTGTGGCTGATTGCAACCATTTGGTTACACAACGAGTGTCTTCTTATGGTCTTTGGTCACATAAAATTATGCAAAATGTGGTCGTATGTGTTAAAAAGTGATACTATACGCTCTTTTAAGAGAGGTACAGTTGTATTTTGTGTGACTATTGTCCATGCAATGGCTACTTTATTTTTATTTTATGTGTGGCTGATTGTAACCATTTGGTCACACAATGAGTGTGTTGTTGTAGGGTTTGGTCACATAAAATTATGCCAAATGTGGCCGTAGGTGTTAAAAAGTGTGACCATATGCTCTTTTAGTAAGATAAACTTGTATTTTGTGTGACTATCATCCATGCAATGACTACTTTATTTTTATTAGTGTGTGGCTGATTGCAACATAGATCACACACACGAGGTGTTGCGTGGGTTGCGTCCATACATTTTATGCCAAATTGTGGATCGTAGGTGTTTAAAAAAGGTGACCATAAATCTCTTTAAGAAGATAAACTTGTATTGGGTGGACTCTCATCTCATGCAATGACCACTTTATTTTTCTTTGTGTGCTGGCTGATTGAAGCCATTTGGCCCAACGCGTGTGTTGTTGTGGCTTTAGTCACATAAAAGTTCTGCACAATGTGGCCGTAGGTGTTAAAACGGTGGACCACTATGCTCGCTTACAGTTGGGGCTAAAACCTTTATTTGTGTGACTATTGTTCAATGCCAAACGGCCTACTTTATTTTTATTTGTAGTGGGATGATTGCCCCCATTTGGTCACACAACGAGTGTCTTGCGTGTGGGTTTGGTCAACATTAGAACTTATGCCAAAAGTGGCCGTATGGTGTTACACAGTATGACCATGTGCTTTTGTAAGTAATGTAAACTTGTATTTTGTGTGACTATTGTCCATGCAATGGCCACTTATTTTTTATTTGTGTGTGGCTGATCGCAACCATTTTGTCACACAACGAGTGTCTTCTTGTGAGCTTTGTTCACAGAAAATTATGCCAAATGTGGCCGTAGGTGTTAAAAAGTGTGACCATAAGCTCTTTTAAGTGACGTACACTTGTATTTTGCGTGACTATTGTCCATGCAATGGCTACATTATTTTTATTTGTGTGTAGCTGATTGTAACCATTATGGTCACACAACGAGTGTGTTGTTGTAGGCTTTGGTCACATAAAATTATGCCAAATGTGGTCGTAGGTGTTAAAAAGTGTGACCATATGCTCTTTTAAGTGAGATACCCTTGTATTTTGCGTGACTATTGTCCATGCAATGGCTACTTTATTTTTATTTGTGTGTGGCTGATTGTAACCATCATGGTCACACAACGAGTGTGTTGTTGTAGGCTTTGGTCACATAAAATTATGCCAAATGTGGTCGTAGGTGTTAAAAAGTGTGACCATATGCTCTTTTTAGTGAGGTAAACTTGTATTTTTTGTGACTATTGTCCACGGAATGGCCACTTTATTTTTATTTGTGTGTGGCTGATTGCAACCATTTGGTTACACAACGAGTGTCTTCTTGTGGTCTTTGGTCACATAAAATTATGCAAAATGTGGTCGTATGTGTTAAAAAGTGTTACTATACGCTCTTTTAAGAGAGGTACAGTTGTATTTTGTGTGACTATTGTCCATTCAATGGCTACTTTATTTTTATTTTATGTGTGGTTGATTGTAACCATTTGGTCACACAACGAGTGTGTTGTTGTAGGGTTTGGTCACATAAAATTATGCCAAATGTGGCCGCAGGTGTTAAAAAGTGTGACCATATGCTCTTTTAGTAAGATAAACTTGTATTTTGTGTGACTATCATCCATGCAATGACTACTTTATTTTTATTAGTGTGTGGCTGATTGCAACCATTTGCTCACACAACGAGTGTGTTGTCGTGGGCTTTGGTCACATAAATTTATGCCAAATGTGGTCGTAGGTGTTAAAAAGTGTGACCATAAGCTCTTTTAAGTAAGATAAACTTGTATTTTGTGTGACTATCATCCATGCAATGACCACTTTATTTTTATTTGTGTGTGGCTGATTGAAACCATTTGGTTACACAACGAGTGTGTTGTTGTGGGCTTTAGTCACATAAAATTATGCCAAATGTGGCCGTAGGTGTTAAAAAGTGTGACCATATGCTCGCTTAAGTGAGGTAAACTTGTATTTTGTGTGACTATTGTTCATGCAACGGCCACTTTATTTTTATTTGTGTGTGGCTGATTGCAACCATTTGGTCACACAACGAGTGTCTTCGTGTGGGTTTTGGTCACATAAAATTATGCCAAATGTGGCCGTAGGTGTTAAAAAGTATGACCATATGCTCTTTTAAGTAATGTAAACTTGTATTTTGTGTGACTATTGTCCATGCAATGGCCACTTATTTTTTATTTGTGTGTGGCTGATCGCAACCATTTTGTCACACAACGAGTGTCTTCTTGTGAGCTTTGTTCACAGAAAATTATGCCAAATGTGGCCGTAGGTGTTAAAAAGTGTGACCATAAGCTCTTTTAAGTGACGTACACTTGTATTTTGCGTGACTATTGTCCATGCAATGGCTACATTATTTTTATTTGTGTGTGGCTGATTGTAACCATTATGGTCACACAACGAGTGTGTTGTTGTAGGCTTTGGTCACATAAAATTATGCCAAATGTGGCCGTAGGTGTTAAAAAGTGTGACCATATGCTCTTTTAAGTGAGATACCCTTGTATTTTGCGTGACTATTGTCCATGCAATGGCTACTTTATTTTTATTTGTGTGTGGCTGATTGTAACCATCATGGTCACACAACGAGTGTGTTGTTGTAGGCTTTGGTCACATAAAATTATGCCAAATGTGGTCGTATCTTTTTAGTGAGGTAAACTAGTATTTTTTGTGACTATTGTCCACGGAATGGCCACTTTATTTTTATTTGTGTGTGGCTGATTGCAACCATTTGGTTACACAACGAGTGTCTTCTTGTGGTCTTTGGTCACATAAAATTATGCAAAATGTGGTCGTATGTGTTAAAAAGTGTTACTATACGCTCTTTTAAGAAGAGGTACGTTGTATTTTGTGTGATATTGTCCATGCAATGGCTATTTATTTTTCTCTTATGTGTGGTTGAGTAACCATTTGGTCACACATACGAGTGTGTTGTTGTAGGGTTTGGTCACATTAAACTTATGCCAAATGTGGCCGTAGGTGTACAAAGTGTGACCATATGCTCTTTTAGTAGATAAACTTGCTATTTGGTGTGATATCATCCATGGCACTGCCTACTTATTTTTATAGTGTGTGGCTGATTGCAACCATTGTCACCACAACGAGTGTGTTGGTCGTGGGCTTTGGTCACATAAATTTATGCCAAATGTGGTCGTAGGTTTTAAAACGTGGCCCATAAGCTCTCTTACGTAAGATAAAACTTTGTATTTTGTGTACTATCATCCATGCAAGACTTATTTTTATTTGTGTGTGCTGATTGAAACCATTTGGTTACACAAACGAGTGTGTGTTGTGGGCTTTAGTCACATAAAATTATTCCAAATGTGGCCTCAAGTGTTAAAATGTGTGACCATATTCTCTTTTAAGTGAGGAAAACTTGTATTTTGTGTGACTATTGTTCATGCAATGGCCACTTTATTTTTATTTGTGTGTGGCTGATTGCAACCATTTGGTCACACAACGAGTGTCTTCTTGTGGGTTTTGGTCACATAAAATTATGCCAAATGTGGCCGTAGGTGTTAAAAAGTATGACCATATGCTCTTTTAAGTAATGTAAACTTGTATTTTGTGTGACAATTGTCCATGCAATGGCCACTTATTTTTTATTTGTGTGTGGCTAATTGCAACCATTTGGTCACACAACGAGTGTCTTCTTGTGAGCTTTGTTCACATAAAATTATGCCAAATGTGGCCGTAGGTGTTAAAAAGTGTGACCATAAGCTCTTTTAAGTGAGGTACACTTGTATTTTGCGTGACTATTGTCCATGCAATGGCTACATTATTTTTATTTGTGTGTGGCTGATTGTAACCATTATGGTCACACAACGAGTGTGTTGTTGTAGGCTTTGGTCACATAAAATTATGCCAAATGTGGCCGTAGGTGTTAAAAAGTGTGACCATATGCTCTTTTAAGTGAGATACCCTTGTATTTTGCGTGACTATTGTCCATGAAATGGCTACTTTATTTTTATTTGTGTGTGGCTGATTGTAACCATTATGGTCACACAACGAGTGTGTTGTTGTAGGCTTTGGTCACATAAAATTATGCCAAATGTGGTCGTAGATGTTAAAAAGTGTGACCATATGCTCTTTTAAGTGAGGTAAACTTGTATTTTTTGTGACTATTGTCCACGGAATGGCCACTTTATTTTTATTTGTGTGTGGCTGATTGCAACCATTTGGTTATACAACGAGTGTCTTCTTGTGGTCTTTGGTCACATAAAATTATGCAAAATATGGTCGTATGTGTTAAAAAGTGTTACTATACGCTCTTTTAAGAGAGGTACAGTTGTATTTTGTGTGACTATTGTCCATGCAATGGCTACTTTATTTTTATTTTATGTGTGGCTGATTGTAACCATTTGGTAACACAACGAGTGTGTTGTTGTAGGGTTTGGTCACATAAAATTATGCCAAATGTGGCCGTAGGTGTTAAAAAGTGTGACCCTATGCTCTTTTAGTAAGATAAACTTGTATTTTGTGTGACTATCATCCATGCAATGACTACTTTATTTTTATTAGTGTGTGGCTGATTGCAACATTTGGTCACACAACGAGTGTGTTTTCGTGGGCTTTGGTCACATAAATTTATGCCAAATGTGGTCGTAGGTGTTAAAAAGTGTGACCATAAGCTCTTTTAAGTAAGATAAACTTGTATTTTGTGTGACTATCATCCATGCAATGACCACTTTATTTTTATTTGTGTGTGGCTGATTGAAACCATTTGGTTACACAACGAGTGTGTTGTTGTGGGCTTTAGTCACATAAAATTATGCCAAATGTGGCCGTAGGTGTTAAAAAGTGTGACCATATGCTCGCTTAAGTGAGGTAAACTTGTATTTTGTGTGACTATTGTTCATGCAACGGCCACTTTATTTTTATTTGTGTGTGGCTGATTGCAACCATTTGGTCACACAACGAGTGTCTTCGTGTGGGTTTTGGTCACATAAAATTATGCCAAATGTGGCCGTAGGTGTTAAAAAGTATGACCATATGCTCTTTTAAGTAATGTAAACTTGTATTTTGTGTGACTATTGTCCATGCAATGGCCACTTATTTTTTATTTGTGTGTGGCTGATCGCAACCATTTTGTCACACAACGAGTGTCTTCTTGTGAGCTTTGTTCACAGAAAATTATGCCAAATGTGGCCGTAGGTGTTAAAAAGTGTGACCATAAGCTCTTTTAAGTGACGTACACTTGTATTTTGCGTGACTATTGTCCATGCAATGGCTACATTATTTTTATTTGTGTGTAGCTGATTGTAACCATTATGGTCACACAACGAGTGTGTTGTTGTAGGCTTTGGTCACATAAAATTATGCCAAATGTGGTCGTAGGTGTTAAAAAGTGTGACCATATGCTCTTTTAAGTGAGATACCCTTGTATTTTGCGTGACTATTGTCCATGCAATGGCTACTTTATTTTTATTTGTGTGTGGCTGATTGTAACCATCATGGTCACACAACGAGTGTGTTGTTGTAGGCTTTGGTCACATAAAATTATGCCAAATGTGGTCGTAGGTGTTAAAAAGTGTGACCATATGCTCTTTTTAGTGAGGTAAACTTGTATTTTTTGTGACTATTGTCCACGGAATGGCCACTTTATTTTTATTTGTGTGTGGCTGATTGCAACCATTTGGTTACACAACGAGTGTCTTCTTGTGGTCTTTGGTCACATAAAATTATGCAAAATGTGGTCGTATGTGTTAAAAAGTGTTACTATACGCTCTTTTAAGAGAGGTACAGTTGTATTTTGTGTGACTATTGTCCATTCAATGGCTACTTTATTTTTATTTTATGTGTGGTTGATTGTAACCATTTGGTCACACAACGAGTGTGTTGTTGTAGGGTTTGGTCACATAAAATTATGCCAAATGTGGCCGCAGGTGTTAAAAAGTGTGACCATATGCTCTTTTAGTAAGATAAACTTGTATTTTGTGTGACTATCATCCATGCAATGACTACTTTATTTTTATTAGTGTGTGGCTGATTGCAACCATTTGCTCACACAACGAGTGTGTTGTCGTGGGCTTTGGTCACATAAATTTATGCCAAATGTGGTCGTAGGTGTTAAAAAGTGTGACCATAAGCTCTTTTAAGTAAGATAAACTTGTATTTTGTGTGACTATCATCCATGCAATGACCACTTTATTTTTATTTGTGTGCGGCTGATTGAAACCATTTGGTTACACAACGAGTGTGTTGTTGTGGGCTTTAGTCACATAAAATTATGCCAAATGAGGCCGTAGGTGTTAAAAAGTTTGACCATATTCTCGTTTAAGTGAGGTAAACTTGTATTTTGTGTGAGTATTGTTCATGCAATGGCCACTTTATTTTTATTTGTGTGTGGCTGATTGCAACCATTTGGTCACACAACGAGTGTCTTCTTGTGGGTTTTGGTCACATAAAATTATGCCAAATGTGGCCGTAGGTGTTAAAAAGTATGACCATATGCTCTTTTAAGTAATGTAAACTTGTATTTTGTGTGACTATTGTCCATGCAATGGCCACTTATTTTTTATTTGTATGTGGCTGATTGCAACCATTTGGTCACACAACGAGTGTCTTCTTGTGAGCTTTGTTCACATAAAATTATGCCAAATGTGGCCGTAGGTGTTAAAAAGTGTGACCATATGCTCTTTTAAGTGAGATACCCTTGTATTTTGCGTGACTATTGTCCATGCAATGGCTACTTTATTTTTATTTGTGTGTGGCTGATTGTAACCATTATGGTCACACAACGAGTGCGTTGTTGTAGGCTTTGGTCACATAAAATTATGCCAAATGTGGTCGTAGATGTTAAAAAGTGTGACCATATGCTCTTTTAAGTGAGGTAAACTTGTATTTTTTGTGACTATTGTCCACAGAATGGCCACTTTATTTTTATTTGTGTGTGGCTGATTGCAACCATTTGGTTACACAACGAGTGTCTTCTTATGGTCTTTGGTCACATAAAATTATGCAAAATGTGGTCGTATGTGTTAAAAAGTGATACTATACGCTCTTTTAAGAGAGGTACAGTTGTATTTTGTGTGACTATTGTCCATGCAATGGCTACTTTATTTTTATTTTATGTGTGGCTGATTGTAACCATTTGGTCACACAATGAGTGTGTTGTTGTAGGGTTTGGTCACATAAAATTATGCCAAATGTGGCCGTAGGTGTTAAAAAGTGTGACCATATGCTCTTTTAGTAAGATAAACTTGTATTTTGTGTGACTATCATCCATGCAATGACTACTTTATTTTTATTAGTGTGTGGCTGATTGCAACCATTTGCTCACACAACGAGTGTGTTGTCGTGGGCTTTGGTCACATAAATTTATGCCAAATGTGGTCGTAGGTGTTAAAAAGTGTGACCATAAGCTCTTTTAAGTAAGATAAACTTGTATTTTGTGTGACTATCATCCATGCAATGACCACTTTATTTTTATTTGTGTGTGGCTGATTGAAACCATTTGGTTACACAACGAGTGTGTTGTTGTGGGCTTTAGTCACATAAAATTATGCCAAATGTGGCCGTAGGTGTTAAAAAGTGTGACCATATGCTCGCTTAAGTGAGGTAAACTTGTATTTTGTGTGACTATTGTTCATGCAACGGCCACTTTATTTTTATTTGTGTGTGGCTGATTGCAACCATTTGGTCACACAACGAGTGTCTTCGTGTGGGTTTTGGTCACATAAAATTATGCCAAATGTGGCCGTAGGTGTTAAAAAGTATGACCATATGCTCTTTTAAGTAATGTAAACTTGTATTTTGTGTGACTATTGTCCATGCAATGGCCACTTATTTTTTATTTGTGTGTGGCTGATCGCAACCATTTTGTCACACAACGAGTGTCTTCTTGTGAGCTTTGTTCACAGAAAATTATGCCAAATGTGGCCGTAGGTGTTAAAAAGTGTGACCATAAGCTCTTTTAAGTGACGTACACTTGTATTTTGCGTGACTATTGTCCATGCAATGGCTACATTATTTTTATTTGTGTGTGGCTGATTGTAACCATTATGGTCACACAACGAGTGTGTTGTTGTAGGCTTTGGTCACATAAAATTATGCCAAATGTGGCCGTAGGTGTTAAAAAGTGTGACCATATGCTCTTTTAAGTGAGATACCCTTGTATTTTGCGTGACTATTGTCCATGCAATGGCTACTTTATTTTTATTTGTGTGTGGCTGATTGTAACCATCATGGTCACACAACGAGTGTGTTGTTGTAGGCTTTGGTCACATAAAATTATGCCAAATGTGGTCGTATCTTTTTAGTGAGGTAAACTAGTATTTTTTGTGACTATTGTCCACGGAATGGCCACTTTATTTTTATTTGTGTGTGGCTGATTGCAACCATTTGGTTACACAACGAGTGTCTTCTTGTGGTCTTTGGTCACATAAAATTATGCAAAATGTGGTCGTATGTGTTAAAAAGTGTTACTATACGCTCTTTTAAGAGAGGTACAGTTGTATTTTGTGTGACTATTGTCCATGCAATGGCTACTTTATTTTTATTTTATGTGTGGTTGATTGTAACCATTTGGTCACACAACGAGTGTGTTGTTGTAGGGTTTGGTCACATAAAATTATGCCAAATGTGGCCGTAGGTGTTAAAAAGTGTGACCATATGCTCTTTTAGTAAGATAAACTTGTATTCTGTGTGACTATCATCCATGCAATGACTACTTTATTTTTATTAGTGTGTGGCTGATTGCAACCATTTGGTCACACAACGAGTGTGTTGTCGTGGGCTTTGGTCACATAAATTTATGCCAAATGTGGTCGTAGGTGTTAAAAAGTGTGACCATAAGCTCTTTTAAGTAAGATAAACTTGTATTTTGTGTGACTATCATCCATGCAATGACCACTTTATTTTTATTTGTGTGTGGCTGATTGAAACCATTTGGTTACACAACGAGTGTGTTGTTGTGGGCTTTAGTCACATAAAATTATGCCAAATGTGGCCGTAGGTGTTAAAAAGTGTGACCATATTCTCTTTTAAGTGAGGTAAACTTGTATTTTGTGTGAGTATTGTTCATGCAATGGCCACTTTATTTTTATTTGTGTGTGGCTGATTGCAACCATTTGGTCACACAACGAGTGTCTTCTTGTGGGTTTTGGTCACATAAAATTATGCCAAATGTGGCCGTAGGTGTTAAAAAGTATGACCATATGCTCTTTTAAGTAATGTAAACTTGTATTTTGTGTGACAATTGTCCATGCAATGGCCACTTATTTTTTATTTGTAGTGTGGCTAATTGCAAACCATTTGGTCAACAACGGTGTCTTCCTTTGAGCTTTGTTCACAAAAAATTATGCCAAATGGGGCCGTAGGGTGTTAAAAAGTGTGACCATAAGCTCTGCTTAAGTGAGCGTTACACTTGTATGTTTGCGGACTATTTCCATGCGAATTGGCATACATTATTTTATTTGTGTGTGGCTGATGTTAACCCATTATGGGTCCAGACAACGAGGTGTTTGTATGTAGCTATTGTACATAAATTATGCCAAATGTGGCCGTAGGTGTTAAAAAGATGTTGACCATTGCTCTTTTAAGTGAGATACCTTGTATTTTGCGTTATATGTCCATGAAATGGCTACTTATTTTATATTTTGGTGTGATGTAACATTTATGGTTCCACAACGAGGTGTGTTGTAGGCTATGGGTCAATTAAAATTCATGCCCAAATGTGGTCGTAGATGTTAAAAAGTGTGCCAATGCTCTTTAAGTGAGGTAAACTTGTATTTTTTAGTGACTATGTCCACGGAATGGCACTTTATTTTTATTTGTGTGGCTGATTGCAAACCATTTGTTATACAACGAGTGGTCTTTTTGGTCTTGATCACATAAAATATGCAAAATTATGGATCATTATGTGTCTTAAAAGTGTCACTATACCGCTCTTATTAGAGAAGCGACTTTTATTTGGTGTGATATTCGTCCATGCAATGGATCTTTATTTTTATTTTAATAGTTGCTGATTGGTAACCATTTGGTAACACAACGGAGTGTTTTTTAGGGGGTTTGGTCACATAAATTATGCCAGAATGTGGCGTAGGTGTAAAGAAGTGGACCCTATGCTCTTTCTAGTAAGATAAAACTGGTTATTTGTTGACTATAAATCCATGCAATGACTACTTTATTTTTATATATGTGTGGCTCGATTGCGCAACATTTGTTCAGCACAAACGAGTGTGTTCGTGGGCTTTTGTACATAAATTATCCAAATGTGTCGTAGTGTTAAAAAGTGTGACCATAAGCTCTTTTAAGTAAGATAAACTTGTATTTTGTGTGACTATCATCCATGCAATGACCACTTTATTTTTATTTGTGTGTGGCTGATTGAAACCATTTGGTTACACAACGAGTGTGTTGTTGTGGGCTTTAGTCACATAAAATTATGCCAAATGTGGCCGTAGGTGTTAAAAAGTGTGACCATATGCTCGTTTAAGTGAGGTAAACTTGTATTTTGTGTGACTATTGTTCATGCAATGGCCACTTTATTTTTATTTGTGTGTGGCTGATTGCAACCATTTGGTCACACAACGAGTGTCTTCTTGTGGGTTTTGGTCACATAAAATTATGCCAAATGTGGCCGTAGGTGTTAAAAAGTATGACCATATGCTCTTTTAAGTAATGTAAACTTGTATTTTGTGTGACTATTGTCCATGCAATGGCCACTTTTTTTTTATTTGTGTGTGGCTGATCGCAACCATTTTGTCACACAACAAGTGTCTTCTTGTGAGCTTTCTTCACAGAAAATTATGCCAAATGTGGTCGTAGGTGTTAAAAAGTGTGACCATAAGCTCTTTTAAGTGAGGTACACTTGTATTTTGCGTGACTATTGTCCATGCAATGGCTACATTATTTTTATTTGTGTGTGGCTGATTGTAACCATTATGGTCACACAACGAGTGTGTTGTTGTAGGCTTTGGTCACATAAAATTATGCCAAATGTGGCCGTAGGTGTTAAAAAGTGTGACCATATGCTCTTTTAAGTGAGATACCCTTGTATTTTGCGTGACTATTGTCCATGCAATGGCTACTTTATTTTTATTTGTGTGTGGCTGATTGTAACCATTATGGACACACAACGAGTGTGTTGTTGTAGGCTTTGGTCACATAAAATTATGCCAAATGTGGTCGTAGGTGTTAAAAAGTGTGACCATATGCTCTTATTAGTGAGGTAAACTTGTATTTTTTGTGACTATTGTCCACGGAATGGCCACTTTATTTTTATTTGTGTGTGGCTGATTGCAACCATTTGGTTACACAACGAGTGTCTTCTTGTGGTCTTTGGTCACATAAAATTATGCAAAATGTGGTCGTATGTGTTAAAAAGTGTTTCTATACGCTCTTTTAAGAGAGGTACAGTTGTATTTTGTGTGACTATTGTCCATGCAATGGCTACTTTATTTTTATTTTATGTGTGGTTGATTGTAACCATTTGGTCACACAACGAGTGTGTTGTTGTAGGGTTTGGTCACATAAAATTATGCCAAATGTGGCCGTAGGTGTTAAAAAGTGTGACCATATGCTCTTTTAGTAAGATAAACTTGTATTTTGTGTGACTATCATCCATGCAATGACTACTTTATTTTTATTAGTGTGTGGCTGATTGCAACCATTTGGTCACACAACGAGTGTGTTGTCGTGGGCTTTGGTCACATAAATTTATGCCAAATGTGGTCGAAGGTGTTAAAAAGTGTGACCATAAGCTCTTTTAAGTAAGATAAACTTGTATTTTGTGTGACTATCATCCATGCAATGACCACTTTATTTTTATTTGTGTGTGGCTGATTGAAACCATTTGGTTACACAACGAGTGTGTTGTTGTGGGCTTTAGTCACATAAAATTATGCCAAATGTGGCCGTAGGTGTTAAAAAGTGTGACCATATGCTCGTTTAAGTGAGGTAAACTTGTATTTTGTGTGACTATTGTTCATGCAATGGCCACTTTATTTTTATTTGTGTGTGGCTGATTGCAACCGTTTGGTCACACAACGAGTGTCTTCTTGTGGGTTATGGTCACATAAAATTATGCCAAATGTGCCCGTAGGTGTTAAAAAGTGTGACCATATGCTCTTTTAAGTGAGGTAAACTTGTATTTTGTGTGACTATTGACCATTCAATGGCCACTTTATTTTTATTTGTTTGTGGCTCTGATTGCAACAATTTGGTCACACAACGAGTGTGTTGTTGTGGGGTTTGGTCACATAAAATTATGCCAAATGTGGCCGTATGTGTTAAAAAGTGTGACCATATGCTCTTTTAAGTGAGGTAAACTTGTATTTTCTATGACTAGTTTCCATGCAATGGCCACTTTATTTTTATTTGTGTGTGGCTGATTGCAACCATTTGGTCACACAACGAGTGTCTTCTTATGGGCTTTGGTCACATTAAATTATGCCAAATGTGTCCGTAGGTGTTAAAAAGTGTGACCATATCCTCTTTTAAGTGAGCTAAAGTTGTATTTTGTGTGACTATTTTCCATGCAATGACCACTTTATTTTTATTTGTGTGTGGCTGATTGCAACCAGTTGGTCACACAATGAGTGTCTTCTTGTGGGCTTTGGTCACATAAAATTAAGCCAAAT